>JACEIK010002399.1:123918-143739 GCA_018107945.1 Datura stramonium
CTTACAAGACTTTGACATTGCTTCCTTACCTTAGGTTCGTCCATGCGTCGTTCTCATAACTCTTTTACCATCTCCATTCTGGAACCAGACCTTTAAACAAATTTAACATCACATATACCTAACATTCTATAAATTACCAGGTCATGACGCCCAAGGTAAGGGGAGTTCAGACTAGATTTACAACTATGATAATAATCATAAACGATACATCTTTCGTTTCATATTTCATTGGTTCAAACATCTCTTAACCATTCAAGCATAGTGAAAAGTACTAATAACCCTTTGGACAGAATCATATATTCCTCAATATGAGTTCAAAAACATAGGTCATCTTTTCAATAGTACGAAGTCGTGCTTGAAAAATAAGGATACGAACACCTTTACATATTATTCCGACGTGTTTATTTAGCCGATTCTTTCTCCAACAACCAATGTTCGGCCCTATTTAATTCCTTGAGATTACAACTATAAAATAAGGATTTTTTTAATCCAAGTTCTGCAGCCAAAAAGTCACACCAATGGCAGACACAACACAACCAAACATGGAAATATTTCAACATTTTATTCAAGCTTGTTCCATAACTTTTATGGGGAAATCAAATGGATAATTTACCAAGATTTTCTCATAATCAATCCTCACCATAAAAGGAGTAAATTCCCAGCAAAACACAGCTACACAAATAATCATGCATGTCAGGACCCAAACATAGGCCCAGATCGGGACATGGGGCAAGGAGTCCCGAGAGACTCCAAGTTGACCCATGTCATGAAGATACATTTAACTCAATCAATAAAATGGAAGATCAATCATAATATGCATAGAGGAAGTCTAAACATAACATAAAATCAGAACATACAATGCGAGTATGAAGTTGAATAAAATCTCTGTCTAAAAAGCCTCTACGTTTGATGAGTTGATGGGAAAAGACCCCAATTAACTCACTAAGTCTGAAACTGAAAGTATAGAGATAACTTATAAGGAAGGGTCCTCGGGAGATGAGGACTCACCAACTGAGACAGGATTCTAACTCCAAGAACTAGCTAATGATGGGGCTGAGTCTGAAGATCGGAGCCTATATCATAAAATGATACAACATAGAGTATACAGTTAGTATGTGGAATGTACCGATTATGCAAGGTAAGTAAAACTGCTTAAGTAAGTAAAATCATTATAACATGCATAAAATAAATAATAATTAAGATAAGAATTTTGAGAGTAGGGCTGGCATGTTATTTTCTTAAATCATGGTCTGAACATAACTGATTCGAATGACCTAATGCTGAAAACTGATAATCATAGGTAAAACTGAACATTGGGTAAAACCTGCTTAAAAACACACACACACACATATATACCATGAATGATAAACATGTATAACTGAAATCATGCGGAACAGTGGGAGACTCATCATATAACCGACATTACCACGATAGAGCTTACGCGGTCCTGACTATCACACTCAAGTGGGTAGAGCCGTCTAAGGCCTTGCCAGGGCTAAAGAAGCTACCATGATATGGATATCAAGATGAAGGCCCCTTGGGATAGGGGAAAGCTCCAAAGGAGGTCCCAAATAATCTAATCATACCTATATTGGCTCGTAGTTATGAGGCATAGGGTTGACTGACCCTTAGCCTACTCGGTGCCAGACACTACTCCCAAAATTATGCATATTCTCTCCATCATTTTTCAACGAAGCTAACCATCATCTAGTGATGAAGCTAAATAATCATATACATACATAATTTGAAATCATAACGTGAGGAGCCTTGGCTCAAACCATGCGACAAGCTGAACATAATTAGGAGTCTTGAGTCCAAAACCATGTAGTAAGCTAATTCATTAAATCGTAAATCATACTTGAACATATGGGCTTGACCAATACTTAAATATGATTGAAAATGCTTGATTCACTTGAAAACATGATTATAGACGGGTAACTTGAAAACATGCTTTTCTCATAAATATCTCATCATACTTGAACATAAATCATAGATCTCAACTTTCATGAACTTTCATGGATGGGCATCATAATTTATAAAACTTGAAACATGATATATAATTGAAAACATCATAAACTTGCTCATGAGTCATAATTCAACAATCGAAACATGCTTAGATCATACCCATGGTAAAAACTTAGGAAATTCATGCATTTGGGTTAAAACCCCACAGGATCAACACATAGATTTTCAAGAATTAGAGAGGTATTGGGCATTGGTATGAACAAATTAACCCATTCATAACCCTACATACTTGAGAGTATCTGATTCTACAACTTATCTGATTGCCCAAGGAAAATTGATTTTGATATGTTCTGTATAACACCGCCATCGGTAGAGTCAACCATACGAACTCCAAACCTTGCAAGTCGATACACATCCTTCACCAGCTCCTTCCTCCCCTCATCTACATGGGACACATTCTCTATAGAGAGTCTACTAAATGCGTCTTCTACTTCATGGCTTTAATCCGGATGGTAAAGGAAACTCTTATCATAATCCTTGAGTAGCTCCAACCACCTTCTTTGGTGCAGATTTAGATCCTTCTAGGTAAACACATATTTTTGGCTCTTGTGGTCTTTAAACACATCTACATGGACCCCGTCGAAATAATGTATCCAAATCTTAAAGAAAAACACCACCGCCGCCAATTCAAGATCATGGGTGGGGTAACTCTTTTCATGAACCTTCAGCTGCCTAGAAGTGTATTCTATAACATTACCATTTTGCATCAATACACAACCAAGGCTGATTCTAGAACCATCGCAATACACCACAAACCCATCTGTACCCTTAAGTAGGGTTAACATCGGTGCTGAAGTGAGTCGAGTCTTCAATTCTTGGAAGCTCTTCTCACAAGCCTCTGACCATTACAACTTCACTTTATTTGGGTCAATTTGGTGAATGACACTGCAATTGATGAAAACCGCTAAAAAATATTCCGTTAATAACCCGCTAAGCCCAAGAAACTCCTGATATCCGAAGGATTCATCGGTTTAGGACAACTCTTCGCTGGTTCTATCTTTTAAGAGTCCACCTTTATACCCTCACTTGACATCACATGGCCTAAAAATGCCACTGAATTCAACAAAAACTCACACTTCCTGAATTTAGCAAATAATTGGTGATCCTTGAGAGTTTGTAGCACCACCCTCAAATGAGAGTCATGCTCCTCCTCGCTCCGAGAGTATATCAGGATGTCATCAATAAACGCGATCAAAAACATATCCAACTTTGGCTTGAACACCCTGTTCATCAAATCCATAAAAGTTGCAGGAGAATTCGTTAGTCCAAAAGACATAACTACAAACTCGTAATGACCATACCGTGTCCTGAAAATTGTCTTCGGGATATCACTCTCCCGAACCCTGAGCTGATTGTATTCAGATTTGAGATCTATCTTCGAAAAGCACTTAGCACCCTGAAGCTAGTCAAAAAAATCATCAATTTTCGGAAGAGGATACCTGTTCTTCATGGTGACCTTTTTCAATTGTCGATAATCAATACACATACGAAGTGAACCATCTTTCTTTCAGACAAATAGAACTGGTGCAGCCCATGGGGATTTGCTCGGTCTAATGAAACCCTTGTCTAGGAGGTCCTTTAATTTCTCCTTCAATTCCTTTAGCTCGCCTGGAGACATCATGTAAGGAGGAATAGATATAGGTTGCGTATCAGGAAGAAGGTCAATACTAAAATCAATCTCCCGCTCGAAAGGGATTCCCGATAGATTATCTAGGAAGACTTCTGGATTCTTACATACTACTGGGACTAAATGGATAGTGGAGGTCTCAGATGTAGCATCCTTAACCTTAACTAGATGGTACACGAAACCCTTGGAGATCATCTTTCTGTCCTTAAGGTAGGAAATAAAATAACCTACGGGCACAACCAACTACCCTTCCACTCTGAGACTAGCTCACCCAAAAATCAAAATTCTGCTGCCCGGGTTCTACAATTCACTGAGGCATAACATGCAAATAGCCAATCCATGTTGAGGATAATATCAAAGTTGATCATGGCTAACTCTACTAAATCTGCTGAGGTGATTTTCTAAAGGACTGTGACAGGGCAATCTCTATACACCCGTCTAGCTATAACTGAATCACCGACTGAAGTAGAGACTGAGAAGCGTTCTGATAGGATTTTGGGACTGACTCTGAATCTACTAGCAACATAGGGGGTCACAAAAGACAAAGTAGCCCCTACATCTAATAAAGCATAAACATCAAGGTAGAAAACTCGTAACATACCAGTGACTATATCTAGGCAGACCTCTTGCTCCTAGCGGAACGCTAGGGCATAGAATCTATTTTGGCACTGACCGCCACTTGTGCTAGTAGAAGCCCCCTGCTGAGCCAGGGTGCTGGTGGAGCTGCTGAATAGGAAGCTGGTCCTCGGCCCATATCATGGCCCTATCTAGCTGCTGAGCAATCTCTAATCATATGTCTGGGCTTCCTACCCCCGAAGAAAGCACCTGTACCCGCCAAACACTGACCCGTGTGTCTCTGGTCACGCCGGTCACAAACTGGAATACTGGAATCTATGGGCCTACTGCTCTGGCCTCTAGAGCCAGATGCTCGTCCTCTCTGGTCGTGCCTAGATCTAGATGGAACACTCATAGCTGATGATGTGGGGGATGATAATCTCTGGTGGGACTAATGACGGTGTCCACCACCTGATCTTTGCTGAGAGAATTCGTAACTATCTGTCCTGGCCATCTTGGCCTCTCTCCCCCTCACATGTACTGCCTCCATCTGTTGTTCATACAAGACTATCTGAGGAAAATCCATATCCTGATGAAGGATCGCCATCCGGGAATCCTTTTCAAGATAATCTGCCACCCCATGAACAAACCTGCTCACTCAAGCCCTCTGATCAACCACTAACTCTGGGGCATACTTGCATAGATGAGTGAATTCTAAGGCATACTCCTGGACTTTCATCTTTCCCTGCTTAAGATTCATGAACTCGGTCGTCTTCAGCTCCCTCATCTCATGAGGGAAGAACCGATGTAGAAAAGCGACGTGAAATGCATCCCAAATGATAGGGCCTACTTCCACTGGCGTACTATCCTTCCACTACTTAAACTAGATATGCGCAACCCCTTTCAGATGATAAGAGGCTAAGTCGGCGCACTCCTCTCCATTCACCCCCATGACCTGGGTGATTTTTCGAATCTCATTGATAAACTCATGCAGATCCTCGTCCACTTTTGACCCAATGAACTCTAGAGGGTTCATCCCTAAGAAATCTCCTACTCTTGTAGATGCCGCATTCCCGTTCTGAGGGACATGCGCTACCTCCTGCTTGTTGACGTGGAAAATCAAGGACTGTGCTAGCATCTGAATGGAATTTAGCATAGGTAACCCGCTCAGGTACATGGATCTCACAGGCTGGTGGGCCTGTTGGTTCCCGTCACCATTGCCATCCTTGTGGCTATTTCCATTTCTATTTCTTTTGCCGTTAACTCTACGGGGAGACATGATTCTACAATCGCTAATAGAATGAGTCAGAATGATAAAGAGACATTTCACTACATGACATAGATCATAAAAGAAGCCAACATTTCCTAAGAGTCTCATAGTCTCTTTGTCATAAGTTTGGCGCGCTTCACACCCATGAAAAAGACTCTACTTAACGCGGCTTGCAGACACCCTAGGACACTTTAAAACCTAATGCTCTAATACAAAGTTTGTCATGACCCGAACATAGGCCTGGGTCAAGACATGGGACAAGAAGTCCTGAGAGACTCCAAGTTGACCCTTGGCAAGAACATGCATCTAACTCAATCAATAAAATGGAAGATCAATCATAATAAACATAGCTGAAGTCTAAACATAACATAACATCATAACATACAACGCGAGTCTAAAGTTGACTACGATCTATGTCTGAAAAGCCTCTACATCTGATAAGTTTATGGGACAAGACCCCAACAAACTCTCTAAGAGTGAAACTGAAAATATAAAGATAATTGATAAAGAAGGGTCCTAGGGAGATGAGGACTCACCAACTGAGACTGGATGCTAAATTCGGGAAATGGCTAATGACGGGGCTGAGTGTAAAGAAAAGAGCCTGTATCATAAAATGATACAACATAGAGTATGCGGTCAGTACGTGGAATGTACCGAGTGTGCAAGGTAAGTAAAACTACTTAAGTAAGTAAAATCATTAAAACATGCATAATATAAAACTTAATCAAGATAAGAATCTGAGAATAGGGCTTGCATGCTATTTTCTGAAATCATGGTCTAAACATAACTGAATATCATAGTTGATTCGAATTACCTAAAGCTGAAAACTAATAATCATAAGTAAATATATATATATATATATATATATATATATATATATATATATATGCATAACTGTAATCATGAGGAACAATGGGAGACTCTTCATATAACCGATATTACCACGATAGAGCTTACATGGTCCCGACTATCACACTCAAGTGGGCATATCCGTTTAAAGCTTTTCCAGGGCTAAAGACGCTACCATGATATCGATATCAATATGAAGGCCCCTTGGGGCAGGCGAAAGCTCCAAAGGAGGTCCCAAATAATCTGATCATACCTATGTTGGCACGTAGTTTTGAGGCATAGGGTTGACTAAGCCTACTTGGTGCTAGACTCTACTACTAAAAACATGCATATGCTCTCCATTGCATTTCAATGAAGCTGACCATCATCTAGTGACAAAGCTGAATAATCCTATACGTACATAACCTTAAATAATAACGTGAGGAGCCTTAACTCAAACCATACCACAAGCTGAACATAATTGGGAGTCTTGACTCCAAAACATGCGATAAGCTAATTCGTGATATCATAAATCATACTTGAACATATGGTCTTTCCCAATACTTAAACATGCTTTAAAACATGATTATAGAAATGGGTAACTTGAAAACACATTTTTCTCATATATATCTTATCATACTTGAACATACATCATAGATCTCAACTTTCATGAACTTTTATGGATGGGCATCATAATTTATAAAACTTGAAACATGATTTATAATGGAAAACATTGTAAAAATTGTCTATGAATAATAATTTAATAATAAAAACATGCTTTCATACCCATGGTAGAAACTTAGGAAATTCATGCATTGGGTTAAAACCCCATAGGATCAACATACAAATTTTCATGAATTAGATAGGGATTGGGAATGGGTATGAACAAATTAACCCATTCATAACCCTACAAACCTGAGAGAATCTGATTCTACAACTTCTCTGGTTGCCCAAGGAAAAATTGAGAAGAACATCGAAGGAATTAAGCTTGATCACCTCTCTAGACCTCTAAGATTGCATGCATGAATAGGAATTACTTAGAATGAACTTACCCTTCTTGAAACTCACTATTCATAGCTTCAAACGAAGTAGTTTATGCCTTAGGATCATAGGAATTATGAAAAAACCCTTAAAAAACTCGTAGGGAGAAACTGAGGGTTGACTTAACTATCCTCTGTTAGAGCTCAAGTTAATTTAGATGAGGGTTGGTAGCCTCAAATTTCTATTGTTATTCTCTTTTACTACTTTAACCTCCTTCGTCAGGAAAGTTAAAGATACAGGAAATTAAGCATTAAGATGAGGAGAATAACAATACATTTAGTTCACCATTCAAAGATACAGGAAATTAAGCATTAAGATGAGGAGAATAACAATCCACTATTTCATTTTGCCTACATTCGTTAATCCATAGTTGTTTCGAAGACCATAACTTAGTGATTTAGCCACTCATGTTTATGAGATTACAAAACAAAATTGTAGTAGAATTCATAAAGAAATACTTACTTTAATATAAACATGTTTAAAAAAATCTCCAAAGATAAATCTAATCACAAGGACTTGATGGATCTCCAACAAAAACTCAACTAAGCTATTACGCAAATACGTAAAGTATGGATTGTGTAAGACTAAACCCCAAAGTGCATTATGTCGGATGAAAATTGACTCAAAATTGAATATGTGACCTAAAACATGTAATGAAAGGGTATTTATAATAGTAAATTAAGTCATCGTTGTTCCTTCTTGGATTGGAATTGGGTTTTGCAGCTTCTTTTCCTAGTAGAACTGGGATTACATCCTTGGCCATCTGGACACATGTGGCGCGGCATGCCTGTTGGTTTGTTGTCATGGCCGGCGCATCGCATGGGCCTTACTTACGGCTGCACACACCCTTGACTTGGCATGTCAGTGTGGTGCTAACTTCTATTATACTCACTTCATCAACCCCATTTGCCATAGATGCACTTTTAAGCCATATTTAAGCCCAAATACATCACTTTAATCCATAAAAGCATCTAATCATGTGTGTTAGCTCATTTTCACAAATATTCATAAAACACAAGAAAACACACACAATTTGTTCTCAAAAGATAGTTTAGTATGGGCAAAATATGGCTAATAAATGCGTAAATACGCCATTTATCATCACACCACACTTAAACTATTGTTTTTCCTTGAACAGTCTACAACTTCTATTCTCAAATTCAATCACAACATTCACACTATGAATAGGTCTACTTGCACTTGGGATCATTACATAAATCAATAAAACTCCAACACTTCACTCACATGCATATAGTATTAAAATTCAAATGCTAAAGGTCGAAATCACTTATCTTCTACAACTAACTCAACAAGATATATTTGGGCAATATGAATGATATGTAATTACGCAATCAAGATACACCAAAATCTTACTATTTGGAGAGATGCTCCTTCCCACACAAGATATATAACATTATGAACTTAAGCATAAATAAACAATTATCACTCATCTCCCAAAAGAACTCAACATGCATGCAAAATATGACCGATCGACTTTCCCTTCATGTAGACACTCCACTAATATATATCTTTGAATCAAGGATCAATTATGTAACACCCCATAAGTCCCTAAGATTAGATTTGAGGCATGACATGGATAAAATAGCTAAACTTGCACAAGATAACAGAACAAGTCCTCATCGGGACACTTGATAATTTGTTGATGAGTTGGTAATTTACCAACTCATTAGGCTTTTAAACATGATCTTTTGCTTGATTGTCAAGTCATTTAGATGGATTTTATGCTCTTTCTCTTTTTCTCTTCGAGCATTAGATTTAAAGAGAGAAAGAAAGAAATTAAACAAAAGCATGATGTTCGAAGGAGCGGACATGCGTTCCACCAAATTAGACCGGCGAAGCGCCAGCCAAACGCAGGAGCACACTGGTGTGAAGTGGAAGGTGCACCGGTAGAATGCGGGTTAGCACCTGCGAACCGCTGGTGCCAACGTCGGCCAGATCCCAAAGTTACTGGCCCTAGCTGCGACAGAGCGGTGCTCCAAAGATGGGTGATGTCGCCCAAGAGAACAAAAGAGCGCACAACTGCAAATGATTATCAAGTAATATAGGAAAAAAACCCCGATTATCGTACCAACAGAGACTTGTTAGTTCGATCGTTATAAGGTTATAACTTAATTAAGCTAATCCAAAAAAAATTAATTGGGAAATGGTTTGAGAAACTAACTACTAAAACTTTAAATGTAAAAATAACTAAATAGGTTGCAAGCTTTGTTTTACTTCGATGATGATGAAAATCTAAGGAAATGGAACATGTTCAATTTCAAGTTGAGTTTCCAAGACGTGATTACACTAGAATGATTCTTCCTATGATTGCTAGTTGCAAGTTACTATCCTATTTCATGTCACTATCCCTAGCATCCAAGAACTATTTCACGAACCCGAATGCCTATATCCCTATGGTTGCTAGAGAATCATGAAATGACGGTTATACATACTTGTATTTCAACTAAATGGGGTTGAAGGGTATATCCCTATCCTCAACAAAAACTTCTATCCTCTCACCAATAGGTTCGAGAGTCTTTGAATTCCCGTTATGTACTTACCTTTAACCCTTTTGATTTTATTTACAAGTTCAATCGAAAGCCAACAGATTTACTTATAAGGTGATCAAACTCATAAATAAGAAATTAACACAAGTAAATACAAACAACCGAAAAGAAGAATTGAATCTAGATTAAATTAGTCTATTCGACAATAACCATCAACCATGGCCAAAAACTCTAGAATATGAGTTAAGACACTCATAGGCAAGTGGAAAAAGAGATACTTATTCCTCATCATACAAATTAAAGAGTAAATAAGAGAAGAAACCTAGTGTAGACGTGGTTTTCCTTCCAAACAACTTACAAACATCCAAAAATAAACTACAAAATGTTAAACTCAACAAAACTATTCAGATGAGTCAAAAAAGGACTAAAGATGCTTAACACACGCTCTAGAGGATATATTTATAGTTGAGCCTTTAAATGATATTTCTACCCTACAACACTTCACTTTAAAATGAATAATTTTTGGCCTGGGAACAAGGCTGGCACGCTGCTCCAACTATATTACCACACACTTAATCAAATTTCAAGCAATTTCTACTCTAGGATAAACCTGGAGCGGCACCCTCACCATATCGCCAAAGTGTTAGTCAAATTCTTGCACTTTTGGACCCTTCTAGCGTGAGGCCTCCTCCATCTCACAAATTTTTTTAATGATTTTCTCTATGTTTAGGAACTCTAGGGCTCCACACCCACCATCTCACCAAGGTGTTGAAATGATCATCTTTTGAAGTCAAGTAGTTGGTGTCCATAGCACCAAAATTTGATGAATTTTTTTTATAGAACTAAGGACCAAGTGTGGGGTGCCAACCATAGCCCTCGAACCTTCTCTGCAGCTTCTCAATTCTTCAACCTTGGTTCATTTTGAGACATTTTTCTTTGGTTTCCTATTGAAAACTCCTCAAATGGTTGTTAGAATACAAAACACACAAACATATTAATTTATGCATTTCATACGATTATGCATTCATAACAAGGTAAAATATGGGCAAAAATAACGAAAATAAGCATAGAAATATGCCCAACATAACCAACCTACACAAAAACCATTTTTTGTCCTCGAACAATCCATTACTCCACACAAAAACTAATCTTTTATCATCACTCTTGGTGTCTATAACTATTCACACTCAACCAACTATCATACAACATTGATCAAGTGGTTCATCAACATACAACAATTATTATTAAGCACATGTGCAGGGTTCAAATGAAGACTACACAACCTCTATAATAGACTCATCTTTCAAAATATAGGGCCCACACGATTAAATATAAAACATGAAAAACTGGTACACCGATTTAGACATCTTGTGCCCCTCACTTTTGGTGATGTTTCTCTCTCAAATTATTAGTGCAAACACATGGGACTTAGAAAGAAAGACACTCTCACACTCACAAATTATGTAATGCACATATGTCATATACCATAAGCTTTCCCTTCATGTATATTTAGACTACTTAGTTATTTCAAGAGTTTTGGATCACTAGGTCTTTTTATGGTTGTAATTTCAGCTAAGGGACGGGTAGGAATGATATTTCTTTTATAGTGACTACCGCCCTAAGCACTTTTAAGACATTTTTATCTTTTCAAGTCCACCACCTTTTTCTTGCTTGTTCACCCTTATCTAACTCACCCTTTTTCTTTCTTTTCTTCTCATACCCTTTCTCATTACTTGACTGTCAGTCTCTACTTATAGAATTAATAAGAATTTTGTAATTAAAGTTCCTATCTTTCATTGTCCGAGAAGCAAGTAGGCAACACAATTTTGTGGGCACCCCTTTTTCCTATTTTCCTTCTCTTACCACAATTTTTATTTTTTATCTTAACATTATACTTCGGTGAATCTTTACTTGTTAAGTCTCAAAGTACCTAAGCCTACTTTTGTGGCTAATAAAGAGTAATGCTCTATGGCTCAATAGGGGTTAACTAAGGATAATGTATATGAGGGTAAAGCAAAGATGGGAAAAACTTGGCTTTATGAAAGAAATGCCTTTGTAACCCCCCACCTTGGGAGGCATGACTGGCACCTAATTCCACACTAGAATTAAAACTGACCTGACTAGGCTTATGCATTCCTGGTGTAAGCCCGCAACACAAATCAAGAAAACAAAGAGCTATATCTTGAATGTAAGCACAGCCTCGGGCTGGCAAGGCTACATAGCTACCTATAAAAGAAAACATCTAACTAAAAAAAATGCAATAGAAGAATCCTATGCGGGCCGACAAGACCACAATGTTGTCTAGATATGAAAGAAAAGAAACAGGCGGTAATATTCAAGCTATAGCCCACAAGGCTGCTAACAAACTCACTAAACTAGGCCCCACACAACCAACACACAAAATATAACATACATAGGCCCCACAAGGCCAACAATAGAGAAACTGCAGTCTGCAAGCCTCTAAGAGTGGAATAGTGGTTGGGACAGGCCTGGACCTACCCAAAACATGTAAAACAAAATAACAAACCTTTCTAACTATCAATTTTGAAGAAAAGGAGTCGACTGAACTATTAACTCAGGCTAACAGCTAGGAAGTTCCTGAACCACGTCTATCTGCACCTGCAGGCAAGTAATGTAGTGCCTCAAGGATGGGCATCAGTACAATATGTACCGAATATGCAAGACAGTAATGAAAATAACTTAACAAATTGATAAATAATTGAAAATAAGAAACAGGGGGCAGAACCGTTCAACCCGAGTGGCCTTACGACTTAAATCATAACTAGCAAGTAAATGAAAACAACCAAGAGCCTAATCGGGTCCCCATAAGCTTGAAAGGTGTAAACAACATAAAATAACCTACATGGGCCCCCATAAGCCCTGGAAAGTGACAAATCAATCTATATACCCCTGAGGCTCCACAAATGATTGCAACTGTGTCTCAGATAAGTCAGACCCTCGGGAGGGTCGGTAATCTCACCTCAGACATAGAAGGAGTTTAAAAAAGACTCCAACATGGCCCCGCATGCTTAACTCTAGTCCCTTCGGACACTTAATAGCTTTGGAAGCGATTCAGTATCTCCTAAGCCATACCATATCTACAAAAGCAGTTATGTAGTTTGTGTGAGTGATGGCAGCATCATAGCTCCGTAAGCAATCTACAGCCTCGTGGGTATAAGCAACATCATAGCTCCGTAAGTAGTTTATTACTCTATAAGCAATCCGTATGATTAGAAGCTCCTCGGCTAATTACAATGAGGGGTCGTATAAAACGTGATCTACCCCTATCAGGTATGCCACACTATGACCTCAATTCTATTCGGTGCTTCCCGTTGTCACTGGCAGGAAAACCTTGGAACCCTAACAACGAGCAACACAACAACTTGTTAGTAGAACTAATGGGTCATTATATCAACTCATCATCTCCACTGGAAAATTTGAGGATTTCAGGACTTGTTGTCGCGGTTGCACACAACGACTCGTGTGAGATTCAATGGGTCATTGTTGCATCTCGTTGTTATAGGAAGAAGGTTTTCAACATCATCCGGACTCTAACTAACGAGTAACACCACGAGTTATCACATCAAACGATGAATCATCATTTGACTCGTGGGTTCCTGGAAAGGGCATAATTAAAGCATCATCAAGATCATGCATAAGCATATGTACTTAACATATAATGAGAGCCGAAGATAAATCTAATCCCTTACATTGTACTGAATATCTGCTAATAATTGAGTCTGCATTATGTTATATCTGTTTTAAACTTAAGGCTGAACTATAGGGAACTGAGCCAAACTAATAACAACATAGTTGATGGGCGCATAAAGAGAAACTATAGTAAACTAAAGTTCTCTGTATATGTTGGATTTTTGTCCAAGTGCTATAAGAACATGTTTAAGGGGTTGATAATTTTGTCAGGGCTACTGTCTAATGTGTGTATATATATTATATATGTGTAAGTTGGTTGTAATCTGAACGTATTGTATGTATGTTTTCTAAGTTTAGACAAATGTAATATTATAGTTAACTAAACATTCTAGTTTCTACGCCACTACTGAAATGCTAGTCACACAAATATTATGACAGAACTAACTTGCCGAAAGGATAGCCTTAACATACCTTAATCAACGATTATCCTCTATCTGATTGGTTCGAACGGATAATTCCACTTGATTACAGCCCTTACGCTTAGAGAATAAGGCTATTTTCAATTCTACAACTCGACAAATGAAAAAATCTTTCTATAATAATAACCATACTTCAGCTTTGTATAACTCGGCCTAAAACTTGAAATTTCTCGTGAGTTTAGAATGGAGAAATGCATACCTATTGCCTGTGGCCGATTAGGATTCAATTTGAAGAAATTCCGACAACCTTTACTCAGCGGGGTTCCGGTAAACCAAGGGAATTTTCAAGAAATAACTATATAGAGAGGATTCTCGTAGGCCTAGAGCTCATTATTCAAGGTGAATTTGCATTTGGACGGTGTTTAGAAGTGTAATTTGGTGAAAAATAGAGAAAACCTATGCTACTTACTCTTCTCTGCCGAAGGGGAAATGTTAGAATGAACATCACACACTTGATCATCATGTATATATAAGTAGGGGTCGGTGGTAGGGGGCGCGTCACGCAGGCCATCGTGCCATGGGGCTGTCGTGCCACACTATCCACTGTTCTAAGTGGCTGCCACATTTCATAGGCCATCACGCAACAGGGCTTCCGCATCACACAGGCCCTCGTGGCCTAGCCTCACCAGGCCCTACTAACCCATTCGAAGATGTCCTCGCTTGTCCAACCTTTAAGGCTTCTCCCGCATGCGTCATGCTCTCATTGCTCACCGCAATCCCACACGCACGTACACTAGCCGCTAACATCTTACAGGGTGTAACATCATCCGCCCTTAGGAACATTCATCCTCGATTGTAATATTTAAATTTAAGGGACTCAGCTCCTTCAACTATTGCTAAAAAAATTTTGGTAGAGTCTTCTCTGTAATATGGACGATTCGGAAACCTAAAACATAGAAAAGTCCAACATAACATCTCACAGGACGTTGCAACCAACTATCCCACAACATAGAAGTGAACAACTGAACAGTACTAATAATACAAGCAATAAAGTAACAATTGAACAACAATCTTACCTCAACTGTATAATCTAGGTCACGTCTGGAATAAGTGAGGATATCTAGACCTTATCTCATCCGCAGTTTCCCTAGTCATCTGTTCTACATTTCTATTCCTCCACAATACTTTAACGGAGGCTACATCTTTAGTCCTCAGTATACGAACCTTTGGATCTAATATAGCAACTGAGTCTCTTCATAGGATAATTCTTCAGTAACATGAATGTCCTCAACTGGGACAACTCGAGACAGGTCTCCTATATATTGGCGCATGGAGGGGTGCGACAAGGGGCAACCTTGGCGCTTTGGGCGGTGCGGGGCTCCCCCCTTCCACCTCCCTATATATATATATACACACCATCTTATTTCAATTCTAAGGCATTTCAAAAGAGCCCCTAGGCCAGAAACAATTGAGAACACCATTTTCTTTATATTTTCGCTTGATTGCGCTACCAAACGCTGTCCAATCTCAAATTAACTTTAGGTAATGAGTTTTAGGCCTTCGAGAAGCATTACTATGGAGTTATTTCTCAAAAATTCGCTCAGCAAATCGAAACTCCGCCTAGTAAGAGTTTCTAGAATTGCTCCAAATTGATTCCTACCCGGTCACAGGCATTAAGTAAGCACTTCTCCCTTCTAAATTCTCAAAAAATTATAGCTTTTCGACCGAGTTGTTCAAAGTTGGATTATAGTTAATTCTATTATCAAAAGTTATTAATATTTTCCGAGTTTAGTATTGAAATATGTTCTATTCTCTCAGGATAAAGGTTACAATTGGAAGGAACTGCCGATTGCAAGTTGGAGCTCGCCAGCTCAACGTAAGTCGGCATTTGAGGTATGTTAAGGCTTATCCCTTCGACATGTTATTCTCATCATATAGTGATACAACCTATGTTTTAGACATAGATAATGATCCTATATGTTGTAATTAGCTACTTCTAGTATACAAGGATCAGGTATGTCGTGATTACCTACTATGAGTAGATTACAGTTACATATGATGTGGTTATCTACTAGAAAATGTATAAAGATTATACCGTAGTATCCTTTGTCGGGAAAAAACATGTTATGTGTGAAACACACTAGAAGCATCGTAGGAACTCCTCTGTTCTTCAGTTCATTGTGTTAATAGAATTGGATGTTTTATTGTTAAGCCTAGACCTTAGAAGCTTGTGGATAGTTATTGGGCCTTAGTTAGTAAGTTGATCAACATAGGCACAGCTAGGCGATACAACTATTAGTTTGGCATCAGTATTGTAAGTTAAGCATGCCTAGAGGCCATTGGCATACCCTCATGCCCCAGGGACAGAAATATAGGTAGGATGGTGATACTTTAGAGTCAGCGACACTAGGGTTGTCTAGTGAAATGAGTGACAGTTGCCATCTAGTTAGATACAACCAGTGACTGTTAGTTCCAGTTGACTTAGTATTCATCATATAGGTCGCCCAGGAAGCCATCCCAGTCGTTCAAGTTAGATAGACCCGTGGGTACCCTAAGGAAGGGGACCTTATTAGACGTTAGAGGTGGGGCCAACGCCCCAGCCTGCTCCTATAAGATGCTCAGGTACAACTTGCTGTGAGTGGCTAAGTCCACGTAAACTTACCTACAATGTTTGGAGTCATCCAGAAGAGTCATATAAGATCCTAAAAAACTAAGTTAAGGTATAAAGGAATAGAACCATGTTAGCATAGTAACCCTCAGGCTACGAAATTTAGTAGGCTACCTGTAGAGGATTAGGAGTCGACTTCTCAAAAGCATGTCAAGTTAGTAGCAGCCCTACAGTCGTTCTAAGCAAAAGAACTAAGTAATTGGTCGTCTGCGACCCTACAGTTGCTTATGAGTTATAGTTGACCGAGCAGGACATTCAGAGTATTATTAAGCCACTCCAAACCTCTCCCTATCCGGCCTAGGAGATTATAGATTATGATCACTATCCGGATCTTCTGATCAGTTATACATACATGAGGTGTGCCTGCTAGAAGCTATACAAATTATTCTAGGGGCAAGAAGCGGTCGCGTTAGGCCAGAAAGGCTAGATATGACTTTTGAGTGGCTAGATTGGGACTTTAGTGTACAATATCTCTTGGGATTGCCCTCACCTTGGACCTTCCGTGACCACCCCAGGGTTACTAGTTGTGTCATCGCCTATAGAGGCTATACGGCGTTGCTCTAAGGAGCGATATGCCATCCCAAGGGACTATGTAGAGGCCCCAGGGCCATATTATAATCCATTCTATGGTTGAACTATTATTTTTATGTCGTATCAGCATCACTAACCCTCATTGAGCCTGTTGCCCAAGGTGCAGTTATCAAGAGTCCACCGGATTCAGACACAGCTACAGATCAGGAGCAAAGCGGGTTCAGTTGCAGACCCAGGGGATAGGTAGGTTGGCTGTAGCACCAGTGGAGTCATAGGAACCTAGATAGGGGTATATAGATTGGAGTGTAATTTCCAGGGCTTATGGGGGTCCCGGTAGGTTAATCTTTGTTGATTGTACCTTTTAGGCTTGTGGGAGCCAAGTTAGGTTCTTGTTTGTATTCTTGTCTGCTAGCTATAACTTATGAATATGTGATTGTATACTATTAGCTCACATAAGATTAGTGTTGTACTAGATGCAGGTTATGAATAAGCAACCTCCAGGTTAACTTCTTCCCCTTCTATCTACTCACTTTTAGTCTTTAGCAGCTTTTACTCAACTTTTAATTATTGCCTTACATATTCAGTACATATTGTACTGACGTCCAAGTATGGGGCGCTGCATTACTTTCCTGCAGGTTTGACGGACAAAGTTTAGGATCTCCATCAGTAGTTGTTTAGTGTCAGTAGTTTGGTCAGCTTCTTTCATTCGGAGTTGCCAGGTTGTAGAGATTACAGTCTTTCATTTCTATCGCATTTGGGTAGGCCGAGGCCCTATCCCAACCATTATTTCTATACTTAGAGGCTTTCTAACTATAGCATCTAGTTAGTTAGCTGTTGTTGGTCGTGTGGGGCCCATGTCTTATTTAGGTGTCGGCCGTGTGGGACTTAGTATAGCTGCTTATTTTCCTTTCTGCTATAACTAGACAGCATGATGGTCTTATCGGCCCACATAGGATCCCTATTGATGTATATTGGCTGGGTTAGTTGTTTTCTTTTACAGGTCTCGGTCAAAGGCTGTGTTTACAACTTAGATATAGCAGTTTTTTTTCTTGTATTTAAGTCAATCATAGGCACCATAGGTGAATGTGCCCCAGCAAGGTTAGCACAAATTCCAGTGTGGCATTAGATTTTAATCGTGCCTCCTACGGTGGGGCGAGACACCATCGAAGGATTCGATACGGGCCAATGAACCTAGGTCAAAGCTTGCCCTTCTTGACAAATCTCATCATGCCCTTCATAGAAAAACTTTGAGAAATACCCAATCATAAACATTAAACTCCAAGTCTGTACGCCCGACATCGAAATAGGATTTCTGATGACTCTGGGCTGTCAGCAAGCATTCTCTTATTAGTTTTACCTTTTCTTCTGACTGATGGATCATGTCATGTCCGATCAACCTTTCCTCTCTTACTTCAAACCAGCCTATGGGGGACCTATATTTTTGCCCATAAAAAGCCTTATTGTGCGCCATCTGAATAGTAGAATGATAACTGTTATTTTATGCAAATTCAATAAGGGGTAGATGCTCGTTCCAAGTTCATCCAAAGTCTAGCACACACACTCCCGTAATATGTACTTGAGTGTCTGAATGGTTCGCTCTACCTAACCGTCCATCTGGGGATATAAAGTTGTACACAGATTAACCTATTTTCCCAAACCTTTCTGAAACGATTTCAAAAATCTAGCTATAAACTGTGACCCTTTATAAAAAATGATAGATGTTGGGACACCATGTAGTCAAACTATCTCATTAATATATAACTCGACATAATCTTCGGCTGAAACCGTAGTCCTGACTGGCAAGAAATCGGTTGATTTCCTCAGTCAATCAATGATGACCCAAATAGAGTCGAATTTCTACCTGGTGCAAGGTTTCCCTGTAACAAAGTCCATATTAATTGATCCCACTTTCACATAGGCACCGCTATCTCTTGAGTTAGTCCGCTAGGTTTCTGATGTTCATCTTTTACCAACTGGAAATTAGGACACTACGCTACAAACTCAGCTATACCTTTCTTCATTCTATACCACCAGTATATCTCCTTTATATCATGGTAAATCTTCTACAAACCTAGATGAAGAGAGTACTGGGAGTAATGTACTTCTTCCATGATCTGCTGGCGAAGCCCTTCCATGTCTAGGATGCAGAGTTGACCTCTACATATCAAGACCCCATCTTTTGTCAACTCAAAGGATGATATTTGGCCCTTTGAACCTTGTCCCTGAGTTGTACTAGAATAGGGTACTCATACTGCGGCTCTTTTACCTCTACCACCAGAGATGATAGTGTTGTATTCTAAATTACAACCCCAATATCCTTTGAATCTACTACCCAGACTGCTAGACTGGCTAACTGGTGCACTCTCGAGCCATTTCTCATTTATGGCCTCAATTATGCTAAAATTCCCATGGATCTGCAGTTGAGGGCATCGGCTACAATATTAGCCTTTCCTGGTGATACAAGATGTTCACGTTGTAGACTTTTCGTAATTCCAGCCAATGACGCTACCTCAAATTAAACTTTTTTTGCATGAAGATGTACTAGAGGCTCTTATCATTAGTAAAAATATCCACATGCATGTTCGCGGGTCTTTAGATGACTACACGCAAGTGCACGTGGTTGAACAAGTAGTAAAATGGCTCAAGTAAGCCAAGTATCGATCCCACAGGGACTGGACCAAGGTAATAATCGAATCAAG
>JACEIK010002399.1:152335-163410 GCA_018107945.1 Datura stramonium
TCTTGCTCAACTAAGTCAGAATAATTAAAAATGAACCTAAGTGTGCTATTTATACTAGTGGGAATTTTTCCCGGAATAACAAGCAACGTGTCACGGAGTGGTCGCGGAGAACTGCCTCCATGACACAGCCCAAACACGGACACTTACTGGAATCCGGTCCTCCAGGTAATTATGCCCAATGTGCCACGGCGTGCAAAGCGGGGCTTGGCCAACGTGCCACGGCTCCAACGCGCACCTTCACTGGAATTCCATGTTCCAGGTAATTATGTCCAACGTGCCATGTATTCAACGCGGACCTCCACTGGAACTTGGCTAACTTTAATCATCCGGGGAAGAATGCCTCCGCGATGGCAGCGTGACACGGCTCCATCACAGAGCCCCTTAATTTTCTGCATTTCCTTGGCCTTTTCCACTGCTCGCTTCCGAGTCCATTCCCGATTTCTCCCAACATGCATATTAGCTTCCTAAAAATACATTTTTCCTTCAAAACAACACTAATCATGTTGGTTTGTATAAATTCACATTTTAACTACAAATTACACGAGAATGCACAAATATCGATGGATAAACAAGACGAAATAAAGCATTTGAGTATCACTTAGGCGTATAATTCTGGCCAAGATCAATGCACACCATACAAGTAATGGCTCCATATTTTCAAAGCATGAACTGTTGTAGCTAACTCCAAATCATGGGTGGGGTAGTTCGTTTTGTGCTTCCTTAGCTGCCTCCAAGCATAAGAGATTACCTTTTCATGTTGCATCAGAATATACCCTAACCAAACGTTTGAAACATCACAGCATACGGCATAACCTTCTAAACCTTATGGCATTGGTAACACTAGTGCAGATGTCAACTTTCTTTTCAGCTCTTGGAAACTCTGATCATAGGCCTCGGTCTAGGGGAACTTGCTGCTTTCTGAGTTAATACGGTCAATGGCACTGATACGGCAAAAATCCTTCCCCAAACGTTCTATAATACCCGTCTAGCCCCAAGAAGTTGCGAACCTCGATTGGGGTTTTAGGTCTAGTCTAGGTCTTTACTTCCTAAATATTCTGTGAATCAACCTGAATACCAGCATCTGATACAATATGGCCCAATAAAGCTACGAAATTTTTCAAGAACTCACATTTAGAGAATTTCGCGTATAACTGGTTATCTCTGAGGATCTAGAGTACTGTTTGCAAATGATTTCTGTGTTCAGCCTCTGAGCAGGAATACACCAGAATATCATCAATGAACACTATCATAAACATATCTAAATACGGCCTGAAGATGCTATTCCTTATATCCATGACCACTATTGGGGCATTTGTCAATCCGAAGGACATCACTAAGAATTCAAAATGACCATAACTGGTCCTGAAAGCTGTTTTTGAGGTATCTTTGTCCCGAAATCACACCTGATGGTACCCGAACCTTAAAACAATCTTGGAGAAATATTTCTCCCCCTGCAGCTAAACAAAAAAATCATCCATAATTTGGTGGGGATATTTATTCTTAATAGTAACATTATTCAACTGCTGATAATCTTTGCACATTCATAGGGACCCATCTTTCTTTCTTATAAAAAGAACTGGCGCACCCATCAAGGAAGCACTCAGCCTAATAAATCCCTTACCTAGAAAATCTTTCAATTTCTCTTTCAATTCTTTTAATTAAGCAGGAGCCATTCGATACGGAGGGATAGATATTGGTTGTGTACCTAGTGGCATGTCGATAGAAAAATTGATCTCACACTCTGGGGAATGCCCGGGAGTTCATCTGGGAACACACTGGAAACTCATTAACCACCGAGATGGACTAAAGAGTCGGGAATTCTGCTTGCATATCCCGAACCCTAACAATATGGTAAATACAACACTTCGCTATCAACTTTCTTGCCCAAAGATAGGATATGAACCTACCTTTTAGCGTAGCTGCACTACCTTTCCATTCTTGCACTATCTCCCTTGGAAAGTGAAATCGGATGGTTTTGGTCCAACACTCCACATTGGCATAACATGGAGCTAGCAAATCCATACCCCATAATTACATCAAAATTAATCATTTCTAGATCCACCAAATATGCTAAGGTCTGGCGACTAACAATCTCTATTGTACCACCCTGATATACTCTTTCAGCAATAATAGAGTCACCAACAGGCATGGACACCGAGAAGGTTCGCTGAAGCAATTCTAACTTTATACCAATCATTCGAGCCACTAAGGGAGTAACGTAAGACAAAGTAGAACCTTTGTCTATCAAAGCATAAATTGAGTGACAACAAACGTCCAGCATACCTGTCACAACATCTGGTGAGGACTCTGATTCCTGTCACCCTGGTAAGGCATAAGTGTGATCCGGACCACATCTAGAACTCGATGCCCCTAATCTACCTCGGCCTCTACCAAATGTACTTGAGGGCCTACGCCCTACCGAAGGTGCTGTAGCATGTGACCCCACTAAAGACCTACTTGCTTGGTCCCGATGACCGTGATCTCTAGCTGGAGCCATACCTGCACCTCCCAAAATGCTGTCGATTATAAATCCTACAACGCGGAACAACGAGCCTACTCTGAAAAGAACCTCTCTACTGCTACGAGTTTGGTGCTCGTGAACTCTCGCCGGGACCTGACTGTCCGCGACAATATGACCTACCGCCCTACTGTTGTGGAGGTAAGGGTATAGCTAGCCTGCTTGGAAATCCAGGTCTGGGCCTCCTTGAAACTCTATCTGCAAATCCGCGGGCCTAGCCCTCTGGCGCTTCTCCCGAATCACTCTCTCAGCCTCATACTGGTGTTTCTTGATACCGTCTATATTCTGATAAGAAGCCTGTATACACACAATATCCATATCCTTACGCAATGTGGCGGTAATACAAGTTTCCACATACTCCGTAGCAAGCCCCATGATGAACTGATGTACCCTAGCGGCATTGTATCGATAAAAGCTAGAGCTACCTTTCCAAGGAGTAAAACCTTAGTGAGTAATCCCGAATGCTCATTCTACCCTATTCCATATGTAAAAACTAGTCCACCCAGGCCTATAGGATCTCCCAAAGCAGGTAATAATCTAAGAAGGCCTCTGAAAAACTAGGCCAAGTAGGTGGGGGTACATCTCCACCCTGAACCTCTCCAAACACTCGAACCATAGCACTGCTATATCTCACAGATGAAACACTGTCAACTCAACTGACTTTGTGGACAAGGCATGAATTACCCTGAATATTTGTTGCAGTTGATCCAAGAAGTCCTAAGGATCCTCTCTGCAATCTATCCTTATAAACTATAGAGGACTCAAGGAAAGAAAATCCCAGACCCTCGAACTTCTAAGCCCCTCAAGATCATCAACAACAACTGATGCCACTGGCTGGCACTGAGCGGCCAACATTTGAGCCAACATGTACGTTGCGCTCCTAACCTCCTGATCTAATGGTATAGTGATAGTTGGGAGTGGTGCTAACATATCTTCTTCCCTGGGGGTGTGTGATGGGGCGGAGAATGCTGGGGAGACCGATATGGAGTCTCCCTATCACCATTAGATTGCGCTGGCTCTAGCTGGGCCCCCCGCTAGTTCCCTCTCGTGCAATAACATCCAGCTCCTAATCAGTTGTGGTATGTCGTGCGTCAGACATTTTCTCTGTAAATAAGAAGGATGATATAAGCCTATGGATTTACCCTATACAACATAGCTCTATATCACGACTGGAGAAGAAAGGAGGGTAACTACACTTTTATGCCTCATAGCCTCTTGCCTATAGAAAGTGGTGCACAACACACCAATAGACAAAACTCTACTTTACACAGCTTGCAGACTCCCTGGGATACAACCTGCTTTGATACTAAGTTTGTCAAGCCCAACCTTGGTAGGCATGGATGGCACCTAATGCCACACTAGGATCCAAACTGATTTAACTGGGATTATGCACTCTTGGTGTAATCCCGCAACCCAAATCGAGAAAACAATGAGCTATATCTCAGTTGTAAATATAGTCTCGGGCTGGAAAGGCCACATAGCCACCTATAAAAGAAAAAAAGCTAACCAACAAAAATGCAATATAGGGATCCTATGTGGGCCGATAAGACCACCATTCTATCTAGTTATGACAGAAAAGAAATAGGCAGTAATATTCAAGCTATATCCAACAAGGTTGCTAAAAAATAAACTATTCCCACATGGTCAACACGCAAAATAGAACATACATAGGTCCTACACGACCAACAAAAACAACAAACAATAGAGAAATTGTAGTCTGCAAGCCTCTACGAGTGGAATAGTGGGTGGAACAGGGCCTCAACCTACCCAAAAGTTGTAAAACAAAAGAAGAAACCTTTTTAACTAACAAATCCAGAGAAAAGGAGCTGACTAAACTATTAACTCAGGCTGACAGCTAGGAAGGTCCTGAACCACATCTATCCGCACCTGCAGGAATGTAATTCAACGCGCCGAGGATGGGCGTCAGTACATTATTGTAATACCCTGAGAAGGCCTAAGAATAGACCTTGGAGTTTGGATGTTAAAACTGCAAAAAACTGGAAGAAACACCATAGAACGGACAACCCAACAGATCGTGGGTTCAACCAACGGTCGATTGGAGCCAGTTGTGGTTCAAGGGCTCGAGAGGCAGTGGATGTAACGAGCGAAATGATGACTTATTCTTCGGAACAATGAGTAGTTGTTTTTTCCCATGCGAAGCATTGACCTGAGCAATTTTGGGAAGTAACGGGTCATCCAATGACCCATAGTTAATTACAATGACCCGTTGCTTGATGTCGTGGTAGAGGGAAATGAAATTACAGTGCATACAATGGATGGAGACCATGACTCGTCGGATGCTACCACTGGTCATGGTGAGGCTCGCGGAAACAAAATTAAGAGTGGTCAAGAGGTTGACAACGGTCGATCCAACGATCCATTGATTGAAGCAACGGCTCGTCCTGACGAGTCGTGGGAAGAATCTTAGGATATCATGGGGCAGTGGATCCAATGACTTGATACCACGAGTTTTTGTTTGTTGCAATGACCCATTGGGTCGGTCATTGGTCCATCCGAATAGTTTTTAGCAATATAATTTTAGGGGCATTTTCGACTTTTTAATGCCTTGAGACCCTAAACTACATCGTTTTGTGTATCTTTCTGAGTGGGTTAAGGTAGGATTGATCCCTAATGCATACCATTCCCATGCAAGGGAATTAGAGAGGTTTTAGGGAGATTCAAGGCCTACTCCTCCAAGTTTCCACCAATTTCTTTGTGGGTATTCAAGGAACATTGAAATCAGTCCATTTTCAGGTAAGCAAGGTTTTACAATGGGTGAAATTTTTCCCCACCATGCCCAAATCTCAATTTAAATCATGAATCCTCCTATTCAAGTCTATTGGGTTTTACTCAAATGCATGGAAATGTGATTTATCTTCATAGGTATGATTTAATTGAGTTTTGATTATTTATTTATGAACGATGGGCTGGTTTTATATTATTTTCTTCAAAATCATATTTAAACCTTTTAAAATCTAAAATGTCCATTTGATGAAAGTTCATGAAAGTTATGATTTACGATAAATACTCTATAATACGAGTATATTGATGATGGAAAAGCATGATTTCAAGTTACCCATGTTTATGAACCTATTTTTTAAAGAATTGAGTATGTCAAAGTATTGGGCAATGCCCACATGTTGAGGAATGATTTACAATTTATGAACGAATTATATGATTTATCGATTTATTTAATGACCAATAAAAAAGGCCTCGATTCTTGGCTAACCATATTTTATAGTGGATCAATGAAGATAAATGTTATATTTTAGCCTATATATTTTTAATGCATGATGTTAATGATTTATATATGAGCCTATATGCATGTTTTTGGGAGTTGTGTCTAGTACCGAGCAGCCCAGCATTCAAAAGGACAACGCCGCTGTCTCATAACCACGTTCCACCGTGGGTTCTAACGTTATATATCATATTACTAACGATCCCCACAAATCTGATATCACGCCTAATGCACGACCCTTGCCTGGCAAGCCAGGGTCGGCTCTGCCCACTTGTGTGAGATAGTTGGGGTATCATGAAAGGCTCTACCATGATGGTGTCGTTTATGATGAGTCCTCCTATTGTTCCACATGTCTTATGCATTGTTATATTTAAGTTATTGCCTCAAGTTATATTTTGATAATATTTATATATGATTATGATTATGAGCGCTCTATGAATGATTTAAAAGCCTTGAGTCTTATGTTCCCTTACGAATTTTATGATATATTCATGATGTCCTTCTCCTACATTACTTATGAGTTTTGTTTTACTTATAAATGTCCGTTTTACTTACCTTACATACTCGATACTTTCCACATTCTGACCACATACTTTCTATGTTGTATCATTTTATTATACAGGGTTCGGATCTTAGGCTCATCCTCATCCTTAGTTCATCTTAGTTCTCGCTCTCATCTATTGGTGTGTCTTCATGTTCCAAGAGCCTTTTTATAGACTTTCATGTTATTTATGTTTCAGTATTGGTCTTGTTAGTAGGGGATGTTGTCCCATCAACCCATCTTATGTATTAGAGGCTTTCAGATAGGATGTCGAACTCGGCTTATGTATATTCCCTGTACTTCCGGTTGTTATGCTATGTTCACGTTTCCACTATGTTTTATGCTAAATATTCTGCTTTATTAAATGAGATTAGATGTATGCATGTGCCATGGGTCGACTTGGGGTCCCTCGGGTTCCCTTGTCCTGTGTCTACGATCTGGGTGTACATTTGGGTCGTGACAAACTTGATATCAGAGCCATAGATTTGAAGTGTCCTAGGGTGTCTGAAAGTCGTGTTAAGTAGAGTCTTTTTCATGGGCGTGAAGCACTCCAAACCTATGATGAACAGGCTATGAGACGTTTAGGAAATCTTCCCTTCCTTCATGATTCTACCTCGTGCCATGAGTTTAACTCTCTCCCTTCCTCTAACTTGTGCGATACGCGTGTGCAAAAATATGTATTCTCAGAATAACGATGGAAGTTAGCCAGCACCACCAACTGTGATGGATTCCGTGCAGGTTATGCATGTGGAGCTCGGAACCATTCTTAGAGTGTTGATACGAGTTGTGATCACCCAGCCTGGCCAGCGGGTCATCGCATTGGTGAACCCCATCAGGGATGCAGCAGTTATTGGGACTCAAGGACTCATGAAGGAGAGCCCACTAGAGATTGGTAACTCGAGTGTGGTTGGGAAGTATAGAGGGGGCAGGAGGGAGAATAAGAGGCCCAGGGCCGGTGACCTTGAGGGGTCCCAATAAGGGTCGAATAGGGGGAGTCACTCTCAAATCCGTCAGAAGTCTCAAGCCCAAGCTCGGGGATACAATCCCCGGGTGAGAAAAATTACTTACCCAACTTGCGAGCGTTTCGAAAAGCACCAACAGGGACAATGCTTGGCAGGTTTAGATATTTTCTTTTATTGTGGTCAACTCGGTCATAAACACAGGGATTGTGCTGCAGCCAGGCGAGATGGTCAGAAAGGTCGTGCTCTAAATCTCTCTCCAACAGTTCCAACATGTTGCCCACTTTCATACCACAGGGTATAAAGAGCGAGTGGTGGTCGACCTCAGATGTATGTCTCAGGTATGTTATAAGATTTTCCATCGAACCTACCCCGATTTCTAGTTCTGAGAGTCTATTGTACAAGGTACGGGATTCCTGTATGCACCTTAGTATGAAATCTATTTTGTGAGAGGGGACAATGGCTAAGAGTATGAAATATTCAGCAATAGCTTTGGATGTGAATGAGAACTATGGAGCTAGCGATATTACTGCAACTTTAGTAAAGGGTCCTAGAGCCCTAGAATGATAGCTCTAATCTAAGAGAGAGATGGTAAGTGAAGGGTCCTATCGAGTCTTAAGTTTACGCTAAGATGTTCTAGAGATGGTACCAAGGGGTAGTCAACCCATTCTCATTTAGATGTTTCTCTCGTATGTCGCTTGATGTTATGCTGAACCCATGCTTACGTTCAAAACTCCAAGATGATGGGCAACCCCGCCAGTCAGCAATTCCAACATTACTCTATGACTCCAAAATTTCAAATTCATGTCATGACCCTTGTTGTGTATTTGAGCTCATATCCCTTAGTACGCTTATCTTTATAAACTCCGTCCTTAAGATCTGCCTTATCGGCTCATGAGAATCATGTTATATCAGTAGATGCCCATCTTAGATTCCTTGAATAATTCGTGCTCATGATTTCCTTACTCTAGGCTCTATGGGTGTTCCCCACGATTGAAATGATAGTTAAGATGTGTACGTCCAGGATAACTCCCTGCCCCTGTTATAGGTGCCATACATGTAGAAGTTTAGAAAGTGCAACAATTAGCCAAAACCTAGAAGTGCAACAATCCACATAGTCATTTCGTGATTTTGACCCGTTTCCCTAGTTTGAACCATTCTATATCTGTAATTCGCTACATATGACTTGCGGGGATGGATGACATAATTTCCAAGATGATCCAATGAAGATTGGGTAATATTCTAGGTTTTTGGGAGGTCTGAAGTTTGAGAGGTTTGAGCAATGTCAACATTTCAAGTTAATGAGCTCGAATTTGGGTTTTGAAAGTTCTGATAGTATCGAATGGTGATTTACAACTTAGTTGGGTAGTTGTGTGGGGCCCGAGGTGATTCATGAGTAAATTGTACTTTTTTTTAAGTCAGGAACTTTAAGGAAGTTGAGTTTGACCATGGTCGACTTTCGATAGAAACAATCTTATATCGGTAGTTTGATGATCCCAATAGGTATGACGTACGTCTCACGGTTGAATTGCATATTTGGGATGAGTCCGGCGGATTCCATATGAGCATCGGGTGGATTTGAACATTTTGTGTTTTTAGCATGATTCTAAGTATAAGGGGTGATGTCATGGTTCATGATGGGTCGAAATTTTTTTCTTGATGACCGAGGGAAAAGCTAGGTAAGGTGAGGATCCTATCTTAATAAAGTCAAAAGTGGTCGTTCAAATCAGAAGGTAGAGGTTGTTCCAAAGGGGGAGATGGGGTACTTCAATAACAGGGTAGTTGGGATGATCATTGCCTCCTATTGATTTTGTCGACAATAACAGTTACCATGCCAACATTTGGATGGCTTCGTTTGAGGCTCTCTACCGGCAGAGATGAAAATCGCCCATCGGATGGTTCGAGGTTTATGAGGCAACAATGATAGGGCTAAATTCAGTTCATGAAGCTACGAAGGAGGTTCAAATAATAACGGAAGGATTGAAAATAGCCCCTAGCCTCCAAAAGTCTTATGCGGATGCGAGGAGGAGGGATCTTTAGTTGAGGTTGACGATTGGGCCTTTTTTGAAGGTATTCTCCCATGAAAAGAGTGATGCTGTTTGGAAAGAAGGGGAGAATTAGTCCCTGATATGTTTGTCCCTACCGGGCTATGAGAAGAGTTTTTAAAGTGGCATATGACTTGGACTTTCCTTCCGAGTTAACTTCCGTTCATCCCGTATTTCATGTATCGCTCTTGAAAAGTTCTTGGGTGATCCAGCTCTGGTAGTCTCGGTAGACAGAGTTGGTGTAAAGGATAGCCTAAGCTAGGAAGAAATTCCGCTGAAAATATTAGATTGTCAAGTGCATAAGCTAAGGAACAAGGAAGCAGCTTCAGTTAAAGTATTGTAGAGAAATTAGCATGTTGAGGGAGCTATGTGGGAATCCAAAGCGGATATGATGGATAGATACCCACATTTGTTCTATACCGACTTAGTTTCGGCTTGTGGTATCAGTTTTTCCCTATGACTCTATTTAGTTTTCATGATTCTGTCCATGTGTGCAAATTTGATTTATGTTATGATGAATGTATGTGAGGTATGAATTCGGTGCAGCTATGTGGATCCTCTTGGAGGTAGTCATTCCGTCAATCTTAGGGTTAAAATGATTAGTATTGAATATGGTGAATTGTATATCTGTGTTGCTGCTTGTTTCCTACATTCGAAGATAAATGTTCCCAAGGGGGAGATATTGTAATACCCTAGGAAGGCCTAAGAATAGACTTGGGAGTTTGTAAGTTAAAACTGCAGAAAACTGGAAGAAACACCATAGAACGGATGACCCAACAGATTATGGGTTAAGCCAACGGTCCATTGGAGCCAGTCGTGGTTCAAGGGCTCGGGAGGTAGTGGATGTAACGAGCGAAGCAATGACTCATTATTCAAAACAATGAGTCATTGTTTGTACCCGTGGGAAGCATTGACCTCATCAAGTTTAGGACGTAAAGAGTCATCCAACGATCCGTCCTTAATTACAACGACCCATTGCTTGATGTTGTGGTAGAGGGAAATGAAATTCCACTGCATACAACGGATGGAGAACACGACTCGTTGGATGCCAGCACGGGTTGTGGTGAGGCTCGTTAAAAGAAAAGTCAGAATGGTCAAGGGGTTGACAACGGTCAATCCAACAATCCGTTGATTGAAGCAACGACTCGTCTTGAGGAGTCGTGGGAAGAATCTGAGGATCTCATGGGGCAGTGGATCCAACGAATCGATACCAAGAGTCGTGGTTTGTTGCAACGACCCGTTGGGTTGGTCCGTCCGGAACAGTTTTTAGGGAAATAATTTTAAGGGCATATTCGAATTTTCCAAGCTTCAAGACCCTAAACTACATTGTTTTGTGTATCTTTCTGTGTGGGTTAAGGTGGGATAAGTCCCTAATGCATACCCATTCTCATGCAAGGCCTTTAGAGAGGTTTTTGGGAGATTTAAGGCCTTCTCTTACAAGTTTCCACCAATTTCTTTGTGGGTATTCAAGGAACATTGAAATCAGTTCATTTCTAGGTATGTTGGGTTTTTTAATGGATGAAATTTTTCCCCACCCATGCCCAAATCTCCGTTTAAATCATGAATCCTCCTATTCAAGTCTATAAGATTTTACTCAAATGCATGAAAATGTGATTTCTCTTTATCGGTATAATTTCATTGAGTTTTGATTAATGATTTATGAATGATGGGCTAGTTTTATATTATTTTCTTCAAAATCATGTTTCAACCTTTTTAAATCTAAAATGCCCATTTGATGAAAGTTCATGAAAGTTATGATTTATGATGAATACTC
>JACEIK010002399.1:163786-191064 GCA_018107945.1 Datura stramonium
CCCTCAAATGTGATATCACTCCTAATGCACGACCCTCGCCTGGCAAGCCAGGGTTGGCTCTACCCACTTGAGTGAGATAGTTGGGGCATCATGAAAGGCTTTACCATGATAGTGTCGGTTATGATGAGTACTCCCATGGTTCCGCATGTCTAATGCATTGTTATATTTATGTGATTAGCTTAAGTTATATTTTGATAATGTTTACTTTCGATTATGATTATGAACATTTTATGAGTGATTTGAAAGCCTTGAGCCTTATGTTCACTTACGAAGTTTATGATATATGCATGATGTACTTCTCTTACTTTATGTATGAGTTTTGTTTTACTTATAAATGTCTGTTTTACTTACCTTGCATACTCGGTACATTCCACGTACTGACCACATACTTTCTATGCTGTATCGTTTCATGATACAGGGTCCAGATCTCAGGCTCATCCTCATCCTTAGTTCATCTCAGTTCTCGCTCTCAGCTATTGTTGAGGCCTCATGTTCGGAGGGTCGTTTGACACACTTTCATGTTATTTATGTTTTAGTATTAGTCGGGTTAGTTGGGGATATTGTCCCATCAACCCTTGTTATGTATTAGAGGCTTTTAGACAAAATGTAGAACTCGTTTTATGTATATGCTCTGTACTTCCGGTTGTTACTGTTTATTTTTTGTTTTCGCTATGTTTTATGCTAAATATTCCGCTCTATTAAATGAGATTAGATGTATGCATGTGCCATTGGTCGACTTGGAGTCCCTCAGGGTCCCTTGTCCGGTGTCTATGATACGAGTGTACGTTCGGGTCATCTCAAATATGTACCGAATATGTAAGGTAGTAATGTAAATAACTGAACAAACTGATAAAAGAATTGAAAGTAAGCAACATGGAGAATAAGAGTTCAAACTGAGTGGCCTTACGACTTAAATCATAACTAGAAAGTAAATGTAAACAACCAAGTACCTAACCGGGCCCCCATAAGCCTGGAAGGTGAAAATAATATAAAATAACCTAATTAGGCCCCCATAAGCCCTAACAAGTGACAATCAATCTATATACCCCTAACGGTACCCCTGAGTCTCCATAAGTGACTGCAACAGCGTCTTAGACAAGTCAGACCTTCGGGAGGGTCGGTAATATCACCTTTGACATAGAAGGAGTTTATAGAAGACTCCAATATGGCCCTACAAGCTTAACTCTAGTCCCTTCGGACACTTAATAGCTCTACAAGCGATTCAGTAGCTTTTAAGCCATACCATAGCTCCGAAAGCAGTTATGTAGTTCGTGTGAGTGATAGCTGCATCATAGCTCCATAAGCAATCTATAGCCCCGTAGACATAAGCAGCATTGTAGCTCCATCAGTGTTTATAGCTCCGTAAGAAATCCGTACGATTAGCAGCTCCTCGACTAATTACAGTGAGGGGTCATACGAAACTTGATCTACCCTCATGAGGGATGCACATTATGACCTCAAGTCTATTCGTAATAGCTAACCATAGATTCTAGTTTCTATGCTAGTACTGAAATGCTAGTCGCACCAACATCACGACAGAACTAACTTGCTTAAAGGATAGACTTAACATACCTTAATTGATGATTCTCATTTATTCGTTTAGTACCTACCTGTACCTAGAAATTCCACTTGATTGCAGCCCTTACGCTGAGAGAATAGGGCTATTTTCAATAGTACAATTCGACAAATGAAAAAATCTTTTGATAATAATAACTACACTTCAACTATATATAACTCAGCTGAAAACTTACAATTTATCAAGAGTTTAGAAGGGAGAAATGCTTACCTATTGCTTGTGGCTTATTAGGACTCAATTTGAAGCAATTCTAAAAACCTTTACTCAGCGTAGTTCCAGTACACAGAGCAAATTTTCAGGAAAAAACTTTGTAGAGATGTTTGTCATAGGCCTAGAACTTGTTATCCGAGGTGAATTTGCGTTTGGACGGAGTGTAGCGGCGTAATTTGACAAAAAACGGAGAAAACCTATGCTACTTACTCTTCTCTGTAGAAGGGGAAATGTCAGAATGAATATCACACACTTGATCATCATATATATATATATAAGTAGGGGGTGGTGGCATGGAGGCACATCGCGCAGGCCATCGCACCTATGGGGCTACCGCGCCGTGCTGAGTAGCTGTCACATTGCACAGGCCATCGCGAAACTAGGCTACCACGTCGCGCAGGCCTGCGCGGCTAGTCTCGCCCAGCCCTTCTAACCCGTTCAACAATATCCTCTCTTGTCCAACCTCTTAGGCTTCTCCCACACGCGTCATGCTCTTATTGCTCACCGCAAGTCCACGTGCACATACAGTAGCCGCTAACATCTTACATAGTGTAACACCCTTGATCATATTCTCACCCTCTAACAATTAGTTATCCTACATACACTAAGGCAAGTTCTATGTCACGCCCCACCTTGAGAGGCATGACTGGCACCTGTTGCCCTACTAGGACCTCAACTGCTGAGCTGACTGAACCTAAACACCTCTGGTGCAGGGCTGACTCTAACTCTAGAATCAAGAAAACAACATGCTATATAGCGGTTGTAAGTACAACCCCCGGCGGACAAGGCCTATAGCAACCTGTGAAAAATAAATAGCTAACTAGAGACAAACAATCATAAGGAGTCCTATGCGGGCCAACAAGGCCACCATGATATCTAGTTATAATTGGGAAGTAAAATTAGATGCTAAACTGAACTATGACCGACAACGCCACCAATCAATAGCTAAACAGGGCCCCACACAGCCAACACACATAATTTAAAAAACATATGGGGCCCATACGACCAATATTATCTATCCACAGGGGAGACTCACAATCTGCAAGCCTCTAGGAGTAATAAGATGGTCGGGATAGGGCCCCGACCTACCCATATTGTACAAGCAAAAGAAGTAAACCTCTATCACACCCAAGCTTCGGAAGAAGGGAGCTGACGATTTTGTACGGCTGATTGGAACTATGAGGGACCTTCTTCTCGTCTATCTGTACCTGCAGGAAAGTAATGAAATGCCCCATAAGAGGGCGGCAGTACCACATGTACTGAATATGTAAGGCAGTAACTTTAAATAACTGAAAGCAAGGAAATAAAACTGACAGTAACATAAATAAAGAAAATGGACTGAAGATGACTGAAATAGTGAAATCAGGTCTAAACATAACTTTAATAAGGAGGGTAGGGGTCATACCTGACAAACGAGCGTCTTACTGTCTAATTGTCAATAACTAAAGCAAGCATAAACCTTACCTGGCTCCCATAAGCCAGAAGGTACAATCAACATAGAATAACCCACCTGGGCCCCATCAGCCCTAGTGAGTACACCTCAATCTATATACCCCTATCAAGATAATATTGAGTCAACTAGCAGCTATAATCGTCCTGCCGATCCCCTGGGTTTGCAACTAGGCCCGCTCGGCCCCTGACGGTAGTTGTGTGTAAGTCCAAAGGACTCCTGATATCTACACCCCGGGCATAAACTCTCGGCGGGGGTGTGTATAAGGCCAACCACGGCATATGAGGATCTGGATCCCCATCTTCGTCCCTTGCATATGGCATGCCGCTCCTAGAGCGACGTATCCTTGCCCCTGGCGGGCGGCGACACAGCTATTAACCCTGGGGTGGTCACGGAAGCTATATAGGTGTAATCCAGCCGAAAACAATACTAATTATGAGTCTCAACTGACAACAACAACTAGACATGATAACATACTCCTAACATGCTTTACAGGGATTCATACTGGACTACTATGCTGAAGAAACTAACTTGCCGAAAGAAAATGCCTTAACATACCTCATTCGCTGTTTACCGATTAACTGGCGAGTTTCGNCTCGCCCCTGGTGGGCGGCGACACAGCTATTAACCCTGGGGTGGTCATGGAAGCTATACAGGTATAACCAAACCCAAAACAATACAATTTACGAGTCTCCACTGACAAAAATAACTAAACATGATAACATACTCCTGACATACTTTACTGGGATTCATACTAGACTACTATGCTGAAGAAACTAACTTGCCGAAAGAAAATGCCTTAACATACCTTGTTCGCTGTTTACCGATTAATTGGGGAGTTTCGGCTCATGTTCAACTGCCCTTCTCAACTGTAATCGTATTATCGGAAGAATTGGTATTCTTTATTACTCTATTCGAAGAAAACCATAACTTATATATATATACTGAATATACTTCAACTTATTGAAAGACGATCAAGAACTCCTAATTTCTCGAGAATCTAGAAGGGAGAAATACTTACTTTAGGCACGTGATCGTATTGACACTAGTTTGGAGCAATTTCAACAACTTTGGCTCGGCGGAACGACGATTCTCCGGGCAAATTTCACGAAACTAACTCTATAGAAATGCTCCTCGCAACCTTATACTTCGATACCCAAAGTTAAATCGGATTTAGATGACGTTTAGCAGCGTAATCGGATTAAAATTATAATTTCCCTTCGCTTCTAACTCTGTTGGCCGAGTTTATTTGAGAAAATAACATGAAATCTAAGGGTGAGGCCTATATATACTTGAGGCAACAGACAAGGCAACGTGGCACTCTGCCTCGCGTTGATTCTGCTCCGTGCCATGTTGGCTAACTCGGAGGAGCTGCTTCGTGCCACTTTGCCCCTCTGGGCAGCATGGTTCGGCCTCCTCCCCCGAAATCCTGGCTTGGCACTCATTGGGCCTTTCCCCGGGCCTTCTCCTCGTACGTATGGAACGCTAAAACACTTCACCAACATACGAATAGGCTGACTAAACGTTAAAAACTTACGGGGTGTAACACTGTGCCTGTAATATCAATTTCACAATTTTCTGGTTTCAACTCCCAGGTCTGATCTTTGAGCTTCCGAGGTATAACAATAGCCACCCCTTGGGAACATTCATTCCCAAATGTTAAAAACACATAGAAAACGGAGAAACATGCAATTATCACATGCAAATACTGATTATTAAAACTGAAAACTCACAGAATTACTACCTCCAAAAAGAACTACATAGCTGAACTGAATTCAGGCATCACATACATTTATCACAACATGATTAAAACTTGCGTACATGAACTGAACATGGAAACTGATTAGATAATTAGGGGAAAAAATGATACCTCAAACTGAAATTGAGCCGGTAGGGAACCAGTGGGGGTATTTAGCCATCATAGCCTCTTCGGCTTCCCATGTAGCTCCCTCAACATATTAGTTTCTCCACAACACCTTCACCGAAACTACTTCTTTGTTCCTCAGCCTCCAAACCTAACGATCCAAGATTGCAATTGGAATTTCCTCATAACTGAGGCTATCTCCCATACCAACACTTTCCACCAGGACAACTAAAAATGGATCACCCAAGCACTTTTTCAAGAGCGACACATGAAACACGGGGTGAACTGAAGCTAACTCCGATGGAAAGTCCAACTCATACGCTACCTTACCAACTCTCCTCATAACCCGGTATGGACCAATATAGCGGGGACAAAATTTTCCTTTCTTTCTGAACCGCATGACTCCCTTCGTGGGAGATACCTTTAGAAATACCCAATCAACAACCTCAAACTCCAAATCTCTTCTTCTCACATTCGCATATGACTTTGGTGAATCTGACCAGTTTTTAGCCTGTCCCTTATTAACTGAACCTTCACCATAGCTTCGTGAACTGAGTCTTTCCCTATCATAGCTGCCTCACAAACCTCGAACCATCCGATGGGCGATCAATACCTCCGCCCATAGAGAGCCTCGAATGGTGCCATATGGATACTGGAGTGATAGCTGTTATTGTAAGTAAACTCGATCAAGGGCAGGTGATCATCCAACTACCTTTAAAATCCAACACACATTCCCTCAACATATCCTCGAGGGTCTGAATTGTTCATTTTGCCTAGTCGTCTGTTTGCGGATGAAAGGCTATACTGAGCTTTACTTGAGTCCCAAGTCCCTTATGAAAAGAACGCCAAAATTGGGAGGTAAACTGAGTACCTCGGTCTTAAATAATAGACAAGGGCACTCCATGAAGTCGAACCAACTCCCGAATATAAAATCTGGTATAATCATCCACTGAATCTGTGGTTTTGACTGATAGAAAGTGTACAGCCATGGTCAACCTATCTACTACCACCCAAATGGAATCATAGTGTTGGCAAGTACGAGGTAGGCCTATAATGAAATCCATATTGATCTCTTCCCACTTCCAAGTGGGAATGTTTATATCCTGACGTATGCTTCCTGACCTTTGATGCTCAACTTTCACTTGCTGATAGTTCGGGCACTTTTCCACAAATTCTGTAATATCCTTCTTAATGATGTTCCACCGTTTTATTTCCCGCAAATCATGATACATCTTGATGGCACCCAGATGGATGGAATACCTAGACTCATGTGCCTCATGCAGTATCCGGTCCCTCAAATTGGTAACATCTGGAACACATAGACGACCCTAGTACCGCAGCACCCCATCTCCCCCTTGGGAGAAAACCTCCACCTTCTGACTTCCAACCGCTTCCTTCAGCGTTAATAGAATTTAGTCCTCATATTTCCTGGCCTTCACATCTGTCACCGAGGATGATTCTGATCCGTTTTGCACAACGACGACGCCATCGGTCGAGTCGACCAATCTAACTCCCAACCTCGCAAGTCGATGGATATCCTTCACCAACTCTTTCTTTCCCTCATCCACGTGGGACACACTCTACACAGAGAGTCTACTAAGTGCGTCCACAACCACATTGGCCTTACCAGGGTGGTAAAGGACACTAATGTCGTAGTCCTTTAATAACTCCAACCACCTCCTTTGTCGAAGATTGAGATCTTTCTGCGTGAACACGTATTGCAAGCTCTTGTGATCTGTGAATACATCCACATGGACCCCATACAAGTAATACCGCCATATCTTCACTGCAAACACCACCATGGCCAATTCAAGATCATGGTTCGGGTAGTTTTTTTGATGAACTTTCAACTGTCTTGAGGCATATGCTATCACTTTCCTATGTTGCATCCACATGCACCCGAGTCCAACTCATGAAGCATCACAATATACAACAAAGCCATCATTACCCTCGAGTAAAGTCAACACTGGTGCTCAAGTGAGTCGGGCCTTCAACTCCTGGAAGCTTTTCTCACAAGCCTCCGACCATTGGAACTTCAACTTTTTCTGAGTCAATCTAGTCAATGGGACTACAATGGATGAAAAACCCTCAACGAATCTCCGACAATAAGACGCTAAGCCCAAAAAGCTCCTAATATCTAATGGGTTCACTATTCTGGGCCAATACTCTACCGCCTCGATCTTTTGAGAATCTACTTTTATACCCTCGCTTGACACCACATGGCCTAGAAATGCCACATAATCCAATCAGAACTCGCATTTGCTGAACTTTTCATACAACTGCTGGTCCTGGAGGGTCTAAAGCATTATTCTCAAGTGAGTGGCGTGCTCCTCCTCGCTCTGAGAGTATATAAGGATGTCGTAAATGAACACAATCACGAATATGTCAAAATATCCCTTGAACACCCTATTCATTAGATCCATAAAAGATTCAGGGGAATTGGTTAGTCCAAAAGACATAACAACAAATTAATAATGACCATACCGAGTCCTGAAAGCGATTTTTGGGATGTCACTCTCCCGAACCCTAAGCTGGTGTTACTCGGATCTAAGATCAATCTTGGAGAAACACTTGGCACCCTGAAGCTGGTCAAAAAAATCATCGATCCTGGGTAAAGGATACCTCTTCTTTACAGTGACCTTGTTCAACTGCCGATAGTCAATGCACATCCGAAGCGAACCATTCTTCTTCCGAATGAATAACACTGGTGCAACCCATGGACACTTACTCGGCCTAATAAATCCCTTATTTAATAGGTCCTTCAATTGATCCTTCAACTCTTTTAGCTAGGCTGGAGCCATTATGTATGGTGGAATAGATATAGGTTGCGTGTCGGAAGGAGATCTATACCGAAATCAATCTCCCGCTTAGGAGGGACACCTGGAAAATCATCAGGAAAGACCTCTGGATACTCACGTACTACTGGAATGGACTGAATAGCCGGGGTCTCGGACTCCACGTCCTTAAAAATAAATAGATGGTACAAACAACCCCTAGAAATCATCTTTCTGTCCTTGAGGTAGGAAATAAATCGACCTTTAGGCACAGCTAAACTACCCTCCCATTTTAAGACAAGCTCACCCAGAAATCTAAACTCTACTTACTGGGCCCAACAATTAAGTGAAGCATAGCATGCAAATAGCCAATCCATGTTGAGAATAACAAGTCGGTCATGGCTAACTCTATCAAAACTAATGAGGTGACCTTATGAAGGATTGAGACCGGGAAATCTCTATACACCCATCTAGCGAATAACTGAGTCACTTATTAGGGTAGAAATTGAGAAGGGATCGCACAAGACATCGAGACTGACTCTGAAGCTACTGACTATACATGGTGTCACAAAATACAAGGTATCCCCCGAATCTAACAAAGCATATACATAAATATGTAATACTCTCGACATATTGGTGACTACATCTAGTGAGGCCTTCTGCTCCTGACGAGTGGCTAAGGCATAGAATCTGTTCTGGCGCTGCCCGCCAACTGTGCTAGTAGATGCCACCTGTTGTGCTGTGCGTATGGGAGGGGCTGCTAAACAAGAAGATAGGCCTCGACCCTGAACCTGATCCTGTCTCGCAGTGGGACAATCTCTGAGCATATTTCCAGGTTGTCCATATCCAGAACGTGCTCCTGACCCTGCCAAACACTGGCCTGTGCGGTTGAGCTGCACCTGCAACACGCTGGAATGTTGGAGTCTGCGGGTCTACTGCTATCACCCCTCGAGCCTGCCGCTCGCCCTCTATGATCATGTCTAAGCCTAGATGGCACACTCAGCGCTGAAGATGTTGTGGATGATGATCTATGGTGGGTATGCTATCGGTGCCCACCATCGGACCTCTATTGAGAAAATCTGTGGTCCTTAGTCCTGGCCTTCATGGCCTCCCTTTCCCTCGAGTGTGTCGCCTCCATATTCCGGGCGTACAACACTATGCGAGGGAAGTCCATGTCCTGGTGGAGCATAGCTATCCTGCAGTCCTTGTCCAAATATCCTGCTATATCATCCACAAATATGCTCACTCGCGCTCGCTGGTCGGCCACTAACTCCGGGGCATACTTAGATAGGCGGGTGAACTCAAGGGCGTACTCCTGAACAGTCATCCTTCCTTGCTTCAAATTCAAAAATTCAGCTGCTTTCAACTCCCTCATCTCTTGAAGGAATAACCAATCGAGGAATGAAACCTTAAAATCCTCCCATGTGATCGAACCTGCTCCTACGACCCTGCTGTCCTTCCACTAGCGGAACAAAATTTATGCAACCCCCTTCAACTGGTAGGAGGCTAACTCAGTGCACTCAAAAATACCCCCATAACCTGGGTTATCTGGACAATCTCGTCAATGAAATCATCTGGGTTCTCATCTGCCTTAACCCCAAGAACTCCAATGGGTTAATCCTCAAGAAGTCTCGGACTATGGCCTCCACCGCATTGCCGTTTGAGGAACATGCACAACGTCCTGCTAATTGACCTGAGCGGTCAAGGCCTGCGCCAACATCTGAATGGTAGCTCGGAACTCAACATGAGCAGCTGGCTTCGGTGCCGGAGGCTCCTTAACTGGTAGGGCTGGCTGGTGCTCATGACCGTTTCCCTCATCGTGGACTTCACCACCTTCATTCCTCCTTCCATTCATCCTTCTAGGAGCCATGATTATACAATTGTGAATAGCACAAATTAAAAGGATAGAAAGGCTTTTCAACGCACGACATAGATCATGAAAAAAGGAAACATTTCCTAAAACGTCCAGTAGCCTCTTCATCATGAGTGTGGCACGCTTCACACCCATGAAAAAGACTCTACCTAATGCGGCTTTCAGACTCCCTAGGAAACATCCATCCTATGGCTATGATACAAAGTTTATCACGACCAGAACGGAGGCCCGGATCATAGACATGGGATAAGGGAACCAGAGAGACCTCAAGTCGACCCATGGAATAAACATTCAACTAACTCATTCAATAAACATGAAGAAAACATAATTGTAAACTTAGCGGAAGTCTCATACAACAACACATCATAACAATATTCGAAGCTATACATACATAAATCTGAAAGCCTCTAGTCTAGATGAGTTGATAGGACAAGATCCCAACTAACTCCACAAAACATGAAACTGAAGTACGACATGAAACTGAAAGTCTAGTCCTTGAAAGATGAGGAATCACCACTCACGCAGGTGCTTACTCTGATAAGCGATTACTAATAGGGCTGAACCTGGGAAACAAATCCTGCATCATGAAACAATGCAACACAGAAAGTATGAGGTCAATACGTGCAATGTACCGAGTATTAAAGGTAAGTAAAACCGCTTAAGTAAAATAAATCATTTAAAACATTTCATAACATATCATAAGCTTTTAAGTATAAGTAGAAGGCTACATGCTTTCATTTTGAAATTTTACTCTTATCATAACATGGCCATGCATAGCTTTATAACATCAAGACTAACTCGAATAACTCAAACCTGAAACATACATTTATATCAAAATCTAAAAAATGACTCAAACCTTGATTTTTGAACATGCGTGCATAAGATAATTATCATGAGTGATGAATATGTAGTCTAAATGATTTATATATTGGGAGACTCGTCACTAAACCGACATACAATGATAGACCTTACATGGTCCTAACTATCACACTCAAGTGGGTAGAGCTGTCCATCACCTTGCCAGGGCGATGGACGATACAATGATATCGATATCAAGTTGAAGAGCCAATCGGGATGGGGATAACTCACAAGGGAGGTCCCAATAATATAATAGTATCAACCTATGTTGGCGCGTAGTGTTCGGGCATAGGGTAATTGATCTTTAACACGCTCGGTGCTAGACACTTCTCCGAAAACATGTAATTCTCTACATCGTATATAACGAAGCTCAACATCGTCTATTGACGAAAACCAATATTAAATCATGCATAACTAAACATCATATGAAACAAAGCTCAACATTGTCTATTGACAAAGCTCAATAATGACCTACATCTCAATTATGAATTCATGCATATGAGAATCTTTATTTAGAAACATACCACAAACTTAATCATAGGTGAGAGCATATACTCCAAATCATGTGGTAAGCTACATGTAGAAATATTTACTCAACATACCACAAGCTAGAATTTATAATAAAAATTTGAAAATTTCACTTCAAACAATGTAGTAAGCTTATGTCGGGAAAATCAACACTTTAAATCAACATGTGGGCATCACCCAAAGATTTATCACACTTGGATCTAATCAATTCACTTTGAAAACAACAACATAGATCATGGGTAGTTTTAGAAACATGTTTTTCATCATCAACCTCATCATCATCACACGTTTCTCTTAAATCACTTCTTTTATGAACTCATCATCCATGGGCGTTTTAGATTAAAAATTTGAAAAACAATTTTTATAAAGGAAAAACAATTTAGAACCCGCCCAAACTTCATAATTCATCAATATAAACACAATCTAATTACACTCATGCATAAAGATTGAAGAATCATGCAATTGGGTAAAATCCCATACTTGATCATAGATAATATTTACCATATTTTGATAGGAATTGGGCATGGGTGTGGAAGAATAAACCCACTCATAGCCTAACATACCTTGGAATGTTGAATTCTAACACCCTCTAATTGCCCGACTGAGATTCCAATTGGAAACCTTGAGCTTTCACGTTTAACCTCCTCTTCAAACCTTCAAACTTGCATGCATGAGAATAATGTCTTAGGATACATTTTTCCCTACTAAAAACCCACTAAAATGATCCTTAATCGACGTAATATAGGTCTTAGTAACTTAGGAATTACGAAAAAGCCCTTACTAAAATTGCTAAAAATGACTGTCAGGGGGGGTCCTAACGGATGACCTAATGACTCGTTAATAGGGCTAAGGATCTGTTAGGTTGCTCATCAAGTACAATGGATAGCTGGTCTGTTGGGGCTCGTAACGGATGACTTAACGACTCGTCCCCTGTGACCAGGACTCATGGTCTCCTCCCGTCAAGTACACTTCCTTAACATCAATAAAAATCCACTTTGCTTGAGCAAGAATCACCTCACGAGTCATTGGGACTATTCACAACTCGTGGGATCCCATCCGTTAGGTACACTGGTTACTTTTTCCAATTTTACTCCAACCTCACCCCACGAGTGACATGACGACTCGTGGTGGATGACCACAAGTCATTCTCTCCCTCGTGGGGACCTCGATTCTTCACTTATTCTAGGCCTTCCCACGAGTCACTTGACGACTCGTGGGGTCTTCTCACGAGTCTTCCTACGACCCGTCCTGTGCCTGCAACATCAATTTCACAATTTTCCCATTTCAACTCCCGGGTCTGATCTTTGAGCTTCCGGGGTATAACATGAAATAAATGTATGAGAGCCTTACAACATTATGCAAACGGGTGGATGCGGTGGAGGGGGTTGTTGCCTCTCTCGAACCGAGGTAAGGGAGTGTAAAAGTTGGACACCGATGGAAGTGCCTGAAGTGAGCACTCTTGATGCTGTAATGGATGCTCCTTCCATAGTTCGAGGCCTAATTGATGATCTATTTGAGGGATTGGGAGATGACACTGAGGATCTACGAGAGGCTGGGATTGGTGGCACCATAGGAGCAGGGGAAGCTGATGATGATGAGGAGGAGGAGTGACCCGCTTAGGGAGTTTCTTACCCCTTTATTTTGCTTGCATATATTGGGGACAATGTATTCTCTAAGCTGGGGGGGATGAGTGTTTGTTGGGGGGTCGATGGTGTTTTTATTTTATGATGAGTGATGTACCCCTTGTCAGACTTTTGATTTTTTACTATTATCTAATAAGAACATGTGATCCTTTCTCGGGCTTGATTTTAGTCTTGTGATGATTGCCATTGCTAGGTTTGTGATATTGACAAAAATGAATGACATGGTTGAGTTCTTGGATGTATGTTAATGTGCTAATGGAGAAAATTGGGTCCTTTTTTTTAATTCTTCATTCTGTTATGACCCAAGTCCTTTGTTTGTTCACCCATGTAAATAGTAGAATAGTAATCAAACTTCAGGATTTTCTTCATACAACGGTTCTTTCCCGAAGAGCATTTATCTTTTTTCTTTATTTTTGTTGTCGAAGTGGGTTGGCACTTCCCGATGATAAATTGAGATGTGACTTTCTTAAGGGAAAATGTCATGTCATTTTTGAGTCTTGTGTGGAGAGTTTTTGAGAGGTACCACCAAAAAAATTTTGAAATGGAATTTGGAAATGGGGCATGAAATTGAGAAACAATGAACGAGCGTTTGAAAAGAGAATGTAGCACTCATTGTCGTACTTTGTAGATTCCTCGTTTGACTTATAAATTTGCATGTTCTAATTTCTTAAATCAAGAGCTTGTGTGGATAATGACTTTTGTGGACTCTTTAGTGTGATGCCTTGTATGGTAAGGATTTTTGTGAATCTCATGCACAACTTCTTGACTAGAACTTGCCCCAGGTGTGACCCAATGTGAAATCCTAGATGCAGCTACACTTAGAACATGATCTTACGCTATCTTTTGTAAGTCACTTCAACCAAAATGACCTCCTTGACCATTAATCATTGATAGCCAATGTTTGAGCCTTGAACCCTTTCTTGGAAACCACATTACAAGACTAATGACCATTTTCTTTAATCATTCTCTTGGGCACCCATCCTCCCTAATTTATAGTAATGAAACAATGAAAAATGGGGGCTTTGTGCCCAAGAAATGGGGAGAGATAAGGAAATGAATGTGAAATGAGGCGAAATCCTAATTTGGAGGTTTGCAAGAGTTGGAGAAAAGAATGAGTAGCCTAAAAATTGAGGTAGCACCAAAAATTGTGATGAGATTAGTGGACCAATGAGTTGACAGACATTGAATCATCAAAAAGAGGAAAAATTGTTGATAGGTTCTATCTCTAGCATAGAGAAGGCTAAGTAAAGGTGGCTTGTATTACAAAAAGATAAAGATGATGAACAAGGACAAATGTAGGGGAGTGATCTGAGCAATATGACGGGATGTTGCATGTTTTTAAAGGCATTAGGGAGGCATTAGTTACTAAAGCTAAACATTTATCCTACCCTTAGCCATAGCCTACATGATGACCCACAAGTCTTATGTGATTTTAAGTGCAGTTGCTCTACGTTAGTGGCGAATTACACAAAGGGCAAGCCTATGGGTCGAGTTGTGTGCACGAAGATTTCTTTTGGGAGAGTGAGTGTAATCTTCTCTTTTATGATCCCTTGTGGGAATGCATTGATTTCATCATATAAAAAAATAGGGACTTTCTCTTCTGTGAGTGGCATCATCCCTTATGAGGACACAATTGCATTAAGGGTAAATGTATGCATAGGACATAAGAAATGCAATCTCTAAGGAAAGCTTTGTATGTGCAATGATCATGAATTGAGATGCTATGTGTACTTCATGGATAAGTTATGCCCTCAGTTTTCAAAATGAAAGCTCTTGTAAATCATGTTTTTGAATGGTGGTGGCCTCTTGAAATGTTTCCATCTTTCTTATTTTAGGGGAATTGGCTTCTCTTTTTCAGTGAGTTGGTGAGCATTTTTGGGTTGTTCTGAGTCAAGTGGTCATTAATGCATAAACTTGTGTGGAGTGGCATGTTCTACATCTTATAATAACTTCATTACTTGAGGACAAGCAATGGTTCAAGTTTTTGGGTTTGATAAGTTAGTAATTTACCAACTCATTAGGCTCTTAAGCATGAGATTTAGCTTAGTTTTCAAGTTATTTAGATGGATTTTATGCCCTTTTTGCCTTTTCGTGTGCAACTATTTGATTTGTACAAAAGAGCAAGAAAAGGAGAAAAAAGAAGGGAATCAGGTGAGAACCGACGCTTCTCCGGAGAATAACGGCCAAACGTCGGCCAAACGTCGAAGACCACTGCCTTGGGGAACTAAAGCAACTGGCGATCACGGACACCAACTGGCAACTCGCTAGTTGAATCACCTACCGACACTTGAAAGTGCTGGATCAAAGAGAAAGAAATCAACATAGCATAGTTGGAGACCGGTGAGTCGCTGAAGGACACTAGAATTTACTAAAAGAGCATCCAATTATGGCCGGTGGCTCACAAAATATAACTGGCAAACCTGCAGTACTCTCGCAAGTACCAAAACGCCTGAACAGGGGAAAATGTGTCCAACACGAGAGTTTTGGGTGCCCTACTTTTGGATATATTCTAGAGATAAGTACTCTATACCTATCAGATCTAAACTTTTGGCTTTTTGAGAACATTCTCTTTGTAAAAGAAGAAAGTAGAATTCTATTGGTGGAAATTGTAAAGGATTGTTTTTATTTTTCTTCATCTTTCTCGATAGCAAGGTTCTACCATTCTCGAAGACTTATTGCTGAATTTGATTTTTCTACTCTTATTATTGAAATCAATGAGTTTATTGTGATATGTGCTTTTAAATTTCTTAACTATGAGTAGCTAAATCATTAACTATAGATGTGTGGTGATGAATGCTTAATTAGATTGGGTATTTCTTGATTCATCTCAATATTGTTTAATTAGTGTAAATCTGTTAAATTCTCTCCAATTTATAATTGAAGATCCATGGTTGCAGATGTGGGTCTAATTGTTCTTACTTGATTTTTGCTTGAAAGAGGAGAATTGAGTATTGAGAGAGAATTTAATAGTGGACATGGATGTGATATTGTGGAATTGGGCTAGAAATAGTCAAAACCTCATTCTCACTACTAATTAATAGTTAATAGCTATAGATTAGTGCAACTATTAATCTAAACTTGATTGGGTTGATTTAATTGTGTTTAGTGTTTTGAAAGAACCTAGCAAGAGGCATATTTGAGGTTGAAAAACATTAAATGCCCACCTGCCCAAGGTTATTTACACAATTTAAACTAATGAGATGATCTAGCATGACCTTATTTAATTAGAAAATCATTTATACTACACCTCTAGTCCTTCTTATATTGTCGACAACTTTGGTTATTTGGCTATCTTAATCAGCTGAATTAGAATTCATACCCTGTTGTTAACATTAAATCTCCCCAAAATGTTTATCTCCTTGTTATTTTCGAGTGATGCGAACTAAATTCAATTTTCCAAACAATACTTATGCATATCATTTGCTAGTCTCAGTGGGATTTGACCCCGATATCCGTCGGGATATTTTTTTTGATACAATGACCGTTTATGCTCTTTTCGAATGAAGAGTGTGTTTTGTACGTTATGAGCTATGGGTGGTGCACCGCACCAACCCCTATCTCCAGAAGAATTTTTTTTTTCTAAGTGTGTGGTGAGATAGGAGGGGCGTCGCGCCAAAGGGAAAATGGCCAAATTTTTTTGTCAATATTGACTCAAACGACCTTAAAATTACATAAAAGCCATGCCCCATCATTTGTTTAAAGTCCCACTCATCCTTTTTCCCTCAAAAAAGTTGAAAAGCAAAAAAAGCTAAAAAAAATTCACTCCTTCTCCCTAAGGCCATAACTCTCCCATCTCCTCTCCCCTCTACTGTTGTCTTCTCCAACAAGTTGGTGAAGCTTTCATCTTCAACTCAAGTAAGTATATTTCTTATCTCTTAGTTGATTAAAGGTGCAAGAATTCTCCCACACCATTCTTCCCGAATATTTAGAACCCAAAAATCACCATTATTGGTGAAAAGCTTGAACTTCATGTTTTGGATTTCATGAGCTTAAAGTCTTAAATTCTTCCATGATTGTATGATATCTTTGATGGGTAGCTTGATTCTTGGTTGAATATGTTTATTTAAAATTTTGGGAATAATTGGGTAGGTGAATTGAATTCTTCCATGTTGCTGAGTAGGTATATTGATTATAGAGAGAGAAAGTACTTGAAACTTTGAATTCATGAATGTGATAATTGCTTGAGTTGGTGAATTTCTTGATTAATTCATGTGAATGGTAGTCAATTATTTATGGTTGGTTAGTTGAATTGAATGTTGTTACTCCATTATATGAAATCACTTGAATTAGGAATTGGAGAAGGAAAGTGAGAGGGATAGCTTAAATTGCGATTTCTTGATTAAAAGATAAAAGCTAGAGGAGAGCTGAAAATAAAGAAAAATGCATGAACTTGGTGTAGTATAAGTTAGTGAATTAAAAGTAGATTGATGAGCTTGGATATTCATGGGGAATTCTTGAGTACCCTATTTGACAAATTCCCACATATATTCAAGCAAATTAAGTGTGGGGTGAATTTTGCATTTTCCACATTTAATTACTTAGTCATTTGGTTCACAAACTAATGTTGTAAACTTCTTGATTTTTCTTCTTGATAGGTGCAATGGCATCAAAAGGAAAGGAGGTGAATGTAGCCGAGAAAAGCCAAAAGAGGGGTAGACCAAGGAAGACAGATGGTAGTTCCTCTGCTCCCAAAGCAGGGCCCGCAAGGAGATTAGGAGCAAAAGAAGTTGACCCTCATGGGCTTACTTTGTTTACCACTCAAAGAATCCTAGAATGCCCCTGAGAACTAGATAGACGAGGGTCGTTGGGAATTGGAGTTCTCGGCTATTTGGGAAAAGATACGTGAGTTAGGAGCCGGCTATATCTTCAATGAGACGGAGAGATGCAACTTCAGTTTGGTGAGGGAATTTTATGCAAACTGGGACACCTCATTTGAAAAGATACAAACGTCAAAATAAGAGGATAGGTGGTGCTATTCATTGCCAAGAGGTTCAATGCTTTCTTAGAGGCACCTTCAGTAGACCTTTCACAATATTTCATCTTGTTGGAAAAGCCGCCATATAGAGACATCTGCCACACTTTGGGTGGCGAGCAATCATCTGCCCGATCGGCTAAGGATCAAAATGGTACCCATTCCACACTTGCATTTTCATATTTGAATAGGGTGGCAAAGGTGTGGGTGAAGCTAGTATGTGTTGTTTTTATCCCTGGGACACATTTGACAGAGGTGACCCGCGAGCGGATTGTTTTGGTGTACATGCTGATGAAGGGGATACTAGTGAATTTTGGTGTTGTGATTCATCATAATATAAGGAGATCTTAAGACAATTGTAGATGGAAATATTGTCACGACATCCTTTTGACGATGTACTTGAGGGAGGTAGGTATCAAGAAGGAGGATGCAGACTTCATTTTACCTTTGGCAGGATACTTAGCTGGACAGATGATAGATGTCACCAAGATAAAGGAGATTGCCCCTTCCGCAGGCCCCCCTCTTACTATAGCCGATCGGCAAGCCCGAGATGAGAGTTGGAAGGGTCATATGTTTGGGATGATGGAGCTACAGTTGAAGATAGGAGGATGGACAACCACCATAAAGGAGATGTTGGCTTTAGAGGCACGGTACCCGCTCACATAGAGTGCCATGTTGATGTTCAGAGAAGGCCCGACTTTTGAGGAGCCGATTGATGATGATAAGGCTATTGTCCTTACTAATGGGGTTGATGATCAAGACATGGAGGAGGATGCTGCTGCTATAGGTTTTCATGCAGGATGATGCTTAGAGAACATGAAGTTTCTTTTCTCTCCCTAATGATGTGATTATGTGTGCACTAAGGACAGTGCAACTTTTTAAGTGTAAGGTGGAGGAAAGCTAAATTCCTGTTGATCTTTAATTTCTATATTTGTAGATCATAGCATTTTTATAGTCCTAATAGTAGTATCTTGATGATTTGTAGGTCTTGGTCTATAATATATAGTATGATGATGTTAACTACTTGGATGCCTTGGATGTTTGAATTTGCATGTTCGTCTTAACTATGCTATGTTTGATTTTCTTTAATTTAGTGTAATTTTTAATTTTTTTGTTTCGCTTTGTTAGAGATGTTGTAGTATAGGGTGAGTATGTCATCATGTGTTGATTGAAATAATTTTTTAAAGTGGCATGTCTCACCTACCCTTTGGTGTTTCTTATGGCCTCGGTTCTTTTCCGAAGGGGATCCCTTTTGAACAAGGTAATTTTTGTTTTTGTGTGTCTTCATAGAGTAATGACGTTTCCCTATGATAGATGGATGAAGACCATCTTAAGGGAAGTTTCATCACATTTTTATTTTTTAAGATTGAGTTGTAGATCATCCACTTGTATGCTTGTTGATATTCGGCTTAGCTGCTATACTAGAGCAAATAGAGTTGCCATCTTAATTGCATGAGTTAGAATCCATGAGAGACGCACATATCTATTTGATTTGACTCAACATATCCTTATGGCTTAATTATAAATTTAATTTTACATTCAATATGGTTGTGTGAATGTGTAGTTGTAGGAACTGATTAGATTCTTGTTTCCATGAGAGGTGAGTTGTATTGTTTTGTATGTATACATCGTAGAATCTAGAATTTGCCTTAATGTATGTAGGATAACTAGTTGGTAGGGAGTGGAGAGATGATCAAGGAATTTCTTTGAAAAGCCATGTTTTCCCACATTTTGTTTACCTTCCTAATCATTCTCCCTAGTTAACCCATTTGAGCCTAAAAGCCTTATTCTTTCTTCGCCTCAATATTAGCTTAATCCCTCTTGTTTTAAGACCTCAGACTTATTGATCCAAAGTAGTCTTAAAAACTTTGAGACTTGAAAGAAGGTCTAATGTTAAGGGAAAAAGAAAAAAATGTGGTAAGAAAAGAAAAGTCAGAAGAAGGGGTGCCCATAAAAACCATGTTGTCTACTTGCTTTTAGGGAATTGAAAAAGAGAGCTTTAATTGCAAAATCCTTAGCTAATCTATGATTAGAAAACTAGAAGCCAAGTAATGAAAAAAATGGGGAATGAAAGAAAAGACAAGGTTGAGCATAGGAAAGGTGAACAAGCAATGAAAAAAATGGGGACAAGAAAAGTGAAATATGTCTTAAAAGTTCTTAGGGTGGTAGTCACTATAAAATGAAATATCAATCCTACCCATCCCTTAGCCGACATTCTAATCAATAAAAGTCCTTGTGATATTAATCTTTTGAAACTATTAGGTAGTCTATATGTACATGAAGGACAAGCCTATGGCATATTGAATATGTGCATTACATCATTTGTGAGAGTGAGTGTGCCTTACTTATCATGTTCCATTTCTTATATTGTTAAAGTGGAGAAAGGAACATCACTAAAAGTGAGGGGCACAAGAGTTCTAATTCGGTGTGCTAGTTGTTGCATATGTCACACTTAATCATGTTGGCCCTTTGTGTGGAAAAGATGAGTCATTTATAGAGGTTGTGTGTTCTTTATTGTGAAATCTTTCTACGTGCTTTGTTGAGAATTGTTGTATTATGATAAACCACTCTATATTTGCTCCGTACTAGTTAGTTGAGTATGAGTTGAGAGAGGTGTAAAATATGATTGTAAAACATGATTTTAGGCGTGTTTTAAGGATTGTTCGACGATGAACAATGGTTTAAGTGTGGGATGGTGATGTTGGGCATATTATGATGCCCATTTGTCATGTTTTTACCCATATTTGATCATGTTTTGAGTTCATAATCCATAATTTATGCTAAAATTCATGTACGTGTGTGTTTTATGTGCTAACAAATTATATTAGTTGATTTGAGCGTAAAACTAAGAAAAAAGGGTTCAAAATAATGCAAGAGATGAAGAGTTGAGATTCTGATGGGTTTGGTGCTATGACTGGTGCCCTGCCCCAAGTCCCAAACCTCAGAGAAATAAATTCACAGATTGGTGCTATGGCTAGTGCCCCGCACCAGCCCTCAAACTTCAGAGAAGAAATTCTTAGGCTGGTGCTATGGCTGGGGCGGCAGGCTAGGCCTTTTTTGGAGTTGAAAATTGCTAAAAATTTGACTAAGTCTGTGGTGAGATAGGAGGGGCGGTACACCAGACCCATTCCAAGGCGAAAAATGTTGATTTTCAAGCCAAGTATTAAAGGGCAGAAGCATCATTTGAAGGCTCATCTATAAATATGAGGACTACGTCGGTTGTTACAAATCTTTTATCGATCTTTTGACAACTTTTGACATTTGAAAGAGTGGAGAGATGCCAGAGTGGAGTCTATTCTCATTTTCTTTTTTGTATTTTGTTCATGAAAGCTTGTAACTCATTTTGACGGAAGATAAAGTTCTACAGCTAGGTTTTCTCTTCTATAATTCACATTTTTATATGATGATGACTACTTTTTCATTTCTCCACTTGTTGATGAGTGGCTAAACTTATAATCTAGGGTTGTGGACATGGTGGATGGTTGATTGTTTGAAAACGTAATAAACTTGGTTTTGATTATTTTCTATGGTTGTTTGTATTTATTTATTTTAATTTATTATTTATGAGATTGATCACCTTGTAAGTAATTTGTTGGCTTTCAATTAAACTTGGGAAAGGGAATCGAAAGGGTTAAAGATAATATACAATGGGAATTGAAAGACCCTTGAACCCATTGGTGATAGGATAGAAGTTGTTGTTGAGGATAGGGATATACCCTTTAACCCTGTTTAGTTGAAATACAAGTAGGAATAATCGTCGTTTCATGTTCTCTTGCGACTATAGGGATATAGGCATTAAAGTTCATGAGATAGTTCTTGGATGCTAAAGATATTGGTAAGAAATAGGATAGTAACTTGCAACTAACAACCGTAGGAAGAATCATGCTGGTTTAATTATGTCTGGAAAACTTAACCTGAAACCAAACAAGTGTCATTTCCCTAGTTTGTCATCATTATCAAAATACAACCAAGCTTGCATTTGTTTGTAGTTAGACATTACATTTGACGTTTATTATTTTAATTTTCTCAAACCAATCTCCAATTTATTTGTTTCTTAGATTAGTGAAATCAAAGTACAACCTTATAATGATAAAATTGACAAGTCCCTGTGGGTATGATATCTAGAGTTAACAATCCTATATTACTTGACGACCAGGTGCGCTTGGGCAACATCAACCCCCAGCTAACTCCAAGTATAAAACTAAAACAAAACGTAACAAGCATATCTGATCGATGTCCTTGAATGATGAGGACTCACCTAAAGTGGGATGGAGCTAATCTAAGCAAGTGCGAGCTAGTGACGAGACAGGGATTGATCACCTGAACCTATATCATGAGATGATATAGCATAGAGTATGTAGTTTTTACTTGGAATGTACTGAGTATGAAAGAAAAGTGAAACATGCTAGTAAAATGATAGTATAAAATCATGCATATAAATCAAAAGGATCGTGAGAGTAAGGACAACATGCTTTAATCCATAAATCTGAAGTATACATATGCATAAGCTATTCATCATAATATGAACATAGTGAACCAAGGTTCAGAATTAGAAATAATATAACTTGTCATGCTTGAAATCATAAGTGAAAACTCACAAACTGATCAATGGATCAAGTATATTGTAGAAACAAAATATCATAAGTCATGAACATGAGTAACTAAAAACATGAGGAACAGTGGGAGATTCTTATGACAGACATACGCTACGTGAGCATACATGGAGCCCGACCAATAAATCCCTAATCAGGAGGGTGTTCGTACCTTGATAAGGGTGGAACCATGAAAAAGGCGTGATATTACTCATGGGTCGCCCATACAGGCATAGGAGACACTGTAGTGGAGGACCTCGAAATTATGATTTCAATAAGGAAAAAATTGATAAAAGATTCTGAAAATACTTGGGCACAAGGGTTAAAGTAATACCCTTGCTAAAACCCCAAATACCTGTAGAAGAATTTATCTGAGGAATATCTCTGAATCTAGAGAAGAAACAAAACCTAGCTCTTTCCCTGAGAAGCCTATCTGGGTTTTCTACGTAATGGTCTTGAGAGCTAAGTGGGAAATAAGGGAGAAGGATTGACTAACTCCCTTAATACCATGATAATATACCCCAAAATGATATAGTTTAGGAACTAAAATTGTGGAAAGTTACAAAAATGCTCCTGGAGAAAAGTTTGGAAAATTGCTTGTACCAACTCAACGGGTCACACAATGAGTTGTTGGTGATGTCCATGACTCCTTGGGATTAATCGTTAGTCCTAGGCATTAAAAATTTAGTTTCTATACTTGACCAATGGACGGGAACAATGACTTGTTTGATGGAGCAATGAGTCGTTGGTTCCACTCATTGTCACTGGAAGAAGTTTTGAACAGTTTCTGGATATCCCCAAATGGACGGATAGAAAGACCTGTTATCTAAAACAATGGGTCATTGTTTCCAACCGTTTTCACTGGGGATGTATAGCATTTTTTGTATTTCTTCCAAACGGCCTCATTAGACAAGTCGTTACCTCAAACAATGACTCGTAGTCTGGCTAGTTGTTTGGAGGAGATTTTTTATCACATTCTAGACTTGATAGAACGGGCAGCACAACAACTTGTTACCACTAACAATGAGTCATTGTACCACTCATTCAAAATGAGGGAGGAATCTATTGGACAACTAATGACAGACTTAACGAGTCATTGTCTCTTACAAGGACTCATCTAACGAGTCATTCTGACAAAAAAATCTGTTTTCTTTCTGGTTTTCATTCCAAATCTAGAGTTTTGTCTAAGGAACTTTTGAGGTGTTACAATATCTCCCCTTTGGGAACATTCATTATCGAATGAAGGCTAAGTTAGCTGAAAGACTGGGAAAGAACTGCAATCCTGAATTGAAGACTATAAACTGATCACTTAAGGAGTGACTGACTCTTAACTAAGATAGACATACTAACTAAATTTATGCAACTAGGGTACACATTAAAAAACATGAATAGAGCTGATGAGTATAGACCTGAATGGAGTATTTAAGAGGAATTTAGTACCTGATACTGTAGCTGAGTTGGAAGGGAATGGTTTTGGGTATCTAGCCATCATATTTGCTTCCACTCCCTTGTAGCCCCCTCAACTAGTTGGTTCCTCCATAAAACTTTTACTGAAGCGACCTTCTTATTCCTCAGCTTACGAACCTGACCATCTAGCATTTGAATCGGAACTTCATCATAAGAGACACTATCTATACACCACTTCTCTCTAAAGGCACTACTGAGGTCGGATCATCAATGTATTTCTTCAACAAGGACACATGGAACACTGGGTGCACCGATGCTAACTCCGCAGGCAAATCCAACTCATAAGCCACATTGTAAATGCGTCTCAAGATCCGGTAAGGCCCAACATATCTAGAACTAAGCTTTCCTTTCTACTTAAACCTCATCACCCCTTTCATATGTTAAATCTTCATATATACCCAATCATCCAAAGCAAACTCCAACTCCCTTCTCCTTACATCTGCATACGATTTCGGTCGTCTTTGAGTTCTTTTCATCCATTACCTAATAAGCTGAACCTTCAGAATAGCCTCATATATTCAATCAGGTCCTAGTAAGGTAGTTTCACCAACCTCACACCACCCAATAGGAGATTTACACCTCCTACGATATAATGTTTAGAACGGGGTCATTTGAATACTTGAGCGGTAGTTGTTATTGTATACAAACTCGATGAGAGGTAGGTGATCACCCTAACTACCCTTTAAATCGATCACGTCAACCCTCAACATATCTTTAAGAGTTTGAATAGTCTTCTTAGCCTAGCCATCTGTCTGTGGATGAAAAGTTATGCCGATCTTGACCTGAGTGCCAAGTCCTTTCTGTATGACTTCCAGTAGTGCGAGGTGAACTAAGTTCCCCTATCTAAATGATGGAAAAGGGGAATCCATACAATCTAACTAACTCTCGGATGTATAGTGTAGCATAATCCTCCGCTGAATCTATGGTCTTTACTAGTAGGAAATGTGCTGAGTTAGTCATCTAGTCTACAACCACCCAAATTTAGTCATGTTGTCGTCGCGTATAAGGTAAACCTACAATGAAATCCATGTTCACTTCTTCCCACTTCCAAGTAGGAATGCCAATATTGTAACACCCCAGAAGCCCTAGAGATCAGACCTCGGAGTTAGAATGAGTGCAGCAGAAAAAGTCAGCAGAAATTTGTTGCAGGACGAGTCAGGGAACGACTCGTTACGTGACACCACGAGTCGTGGTTTTACTCATGGGGGAGAAGCCAAGGGAGGTGGGCCAGGCCAGTGGAGAAGGACGACCTAATGATTCATCTTTCCTGGTAACAACACGTCAAGCCAGTCGTTAGGAGGGAGAAGCTTTGGTTTTAAGCGAAGTTCCAGTGCACTTAACGAAAGGGCAAGACAAATCGTTGGGTCTGGTGATGAGTCTTTACGTTGGTCGTGGCCTGAAGGATCAATAATTTCCAATATACCTGACGAATGGACCTAATGAGTCTTTGGGTGGGACGACTCGTCAGGTGAGTCGTGGCATCAGTTCGGGCAATTTTTCATATTTTTCTCAGGGGTTGTTTGGTAAAATCCCATGCTCCTAGGTTTAAAGTTAGGTCATTTTCGGTATATTTGGGGACGTTTTTAAGGGGTTTTTCATTCCTAAACCCTCATTCTCTCAATCTCTTTCTTTCTCCTTTCTTCTCAAATATCCTAGGGGTTTCACCAATGTGTTTTTTTCAAGCTTCAAGGAAGATAATCAAGCGGGATTTTCGTCTACCAGGTATGTGGGTCTTCAAAAAGGGTATTTCTCCATCCTTCTTCCCCAAAATATTTTCAATGAGAACACAATTTAAATTTTTTTAGAATATCATGATCTAGGGTTTGAATAATGGATAATTTCTTCCTCATTCTTTTCTTAAAAGCTAATAATTACGGCAATTAGGGAATTTATTTCAAATATTGATGTGATGGGTTATTTGGGATGTGAGTTATATGTTGGGAATGTATGAGGGAGACATGTCGTTCGTAAATTGGCTTGAGCAATGAATGGGTATTTCTTATTGTTCGATTAATTTGCGTATTCGTGTATGAAAATGATGAAATTGTAGAAGTTTGGGTTGAGTATGTAGGGGTGTAGTATGTTGATCCTAACTCGAATTAAGTGTTGAAAGAAAGTTGTTCATTTCTCCTTAAACAACCGTAGAAATTCTTGATCATTATGAAAGTGTGGGAATATTTCTAAACTAACCCTAATTACTTGATTATAATGTTGATGACCATGTCGGATTGAGTACAAGTTGTGGGTTTGAATAATTTAAGTATATTGTGTGCCATCACCATGTTCTGGATTTAATTGGTTGGGCATGACAAGATTTCATCTCCATTGTTGAACTACGAAGCTTGGGCGTATTCTATATTGTTTTCCCTTACTAAAATTGTTTTTATAAAAATTCTTGGAATCTAAAAAGCCCATGGCTAAAGAGTTCACAAAGGACTGGTTATGACAAGTGTGTGGAATGTTGTAGACCTAAATAAGCAAAACCATGTATCTTGATAGAGTATGAGTTGTATTTATAAAATATGCATGACCTCATATTACATGTGAATAAGATGAACTTGGAGTTGGGAATGTCATGATAGTATATGCATAATGTGACCCTGTAGAATGCATGTTAGCAAGAGATTCTTGGTATAACTATAAATTGGATTCCATGATGAGGTGAATAATTATGATAACGCATGGGAATGATATTGCAACTGTTGCGCTTGATGTTCTTAGAAAGTAGCCTCCACCCTATTGATAAGAATGTTGTATGATGAAAATCAGTAAATGTCATTTGTCTCTGATTAGCTGTTGCGATTTAGATTAGCGTTAGTCAGTCGGGATTGCTCGTTAGCAAGAGTGTTTCCCTAGTTAGTCAGGATTTCTTGTTAGCAAGATTATTTCCCTAGTCAGTCGAGATTTCTTTTTAGCAAGAGTATTTCCCTAGTAAGTTGGGATTTCTCGTTATCAAGAATATTTCCCTAGTCAGTTGGGATTTCTCGTTAGCAACAGTATTTCCCTAGTCAGTCGGGGTTTCTCGTTAGCAAGAGTATTTTCCTAGCCAGTCGGGACTATCCCTAGTCAGTCGGGGTTTCTCGTTAGCAAGAATATTTCCCTAGCAAGTAGGGACTAACATCCCTAGCTAGTCAGTGACTTCTTACATCAAAGTTTTCTCTCCCTTCGGCAATTAGGGATATTCGCTAGTGAGAATATTTCCCTTGGACAATCGGGGTTCCTTTTGATATCAGTCATGACTTTGCATCCCTGTGTCATTAAGATCAATACCTTTGTGCTCCAATTGAACTTGCAATAATGCATGTACCTATAATGTGATTATGTTTATATGAATATGTGTATATCGTACAGATTTTTTCGGTTATGTTGCTAACTGTTCGGTCGTCTGGATGACTACACGCAAGTGCACGTGGTCGAACAAGTAGTAAATGGCTCAAGTAAGCCAAGTATCGATCCCACAGGGACTGGACT
>JACEIK010002399.1:200230-214439 GCA_018107945.1 Datura stramonium
AATCATGTTGGTTAGTATAAATTCACATTTTATTACAATTTACATGAGAATGTACAAACATCGTTAGATAAACAAGACGAAATGACGCATTTGAGTATCATTTGGGCATATAAATCTGCCCAAGATAACTAACCTGGTGATTTACAGTACTCCCTATTTTTATTTTGATGCTTATGAGTTATTTGTTTACATTCCTGCATACTCAATACATTCCAAGTACTTACTGCACACCTCTTGTGCTATATCTTTTTATGATATAGATCCAAGTCTCCAAGTCCAGCCGTGTGACTAGATACGCTTCCTTCTCTTCTAGCTGCTAGATGTGAGTTCTCATCTTCCGGGAATGTGGTTTATATTCTTATTTTATCTTGTTTTCAGTTTTCAGACTTGTGGAGTTAGCTGGGGCCTTGTCCTAGAAACTCATCAGTTTATTAGAAGGCTTTCAGAATCGTTAGACAGGATCAACATTGTATTTAAATGTTATTAAGTTGTCATTTTGATTTATATATGTTTTTGTTAGTTCTTACGCTTGTTCATGATGTTAGATGTTTCTCATGTTAGTGGCATACGATGATTATGCCATGGGTCAACTTGGAGCCTCTCGGGGTTCCTTGTCCCATGTCTACGATTTAGGTCTACTCTTGGGTCATGACAAACTTCCTAATCCATAACCCCAGGTCTCTAATGTTCAACCTTGACCTGTTGGCAATTTGGACATTTAGCCACAAATTCTTCAATGTCGTTCTTCAAGCCATTCCACCAGTAGACTTTCCATATGTCATGGTACATCTTGGTGGCACCTGGGTGGATAGAGGACCTGGTGCTGTGACCTTTCGCTAGTATCCGCTATCTCAAATCATCTACATTGGGAACACATAACCTTCCCCGGTAACGGAGCACTCCATCTACGCTTTTGGAGAATGCTTCCACCTCTTTCTTTAGGACTGCTTCCTTCAACTTAAGTAGAATTGGGTCTTCATCTTGCCTTTACTTAACCTCCAACACTAGGAAGGATTCTGACCTAATTTGGACTACAACTCCACCTTTTGTTGAATCAACCCACTCGGCCCCTAACCAAGCCAGTCTGTGAATATCTTTTGCCAGCTCCTTTTTTACCATCCTCCACATGAGCAACACTCTCAATAGACAATATGCTGAGTGCATCAGCCACTATGTCGGCCTTACTCGGGTGTTACAACACACTCATATCATAGTCTTTTAACAACTTCAACCACCTTCTCTGACGCAGATTCAGGTCCTTCTGAATGAAAACATACTGTAGGCTCTTGTGCTCAATAAAAACATCCACCTAAACCTTATAAAGGTAGTGCCACCAAATCTTCTAGGAAAATACTAATGTTGCTAGTTGTAGATCATTAGTTGGATAGTTCTTCTCATGAGTATTGAGCTATTTTGAAGAATAAGCTATGACTTTACCATGCTGCATCAGAACATAACCAAGGCCAGCTCTGGAGGCATCAGAATAGATCACGAACTCGCCTGAACCTTTTAGGAGAGTAAGAGTTGGGGCTATAGTAAGTTGGGTGTTCAACTTCTACAAACTTTTCTCACATGCATCAAACCACTGAAACATTAACTTCTTTTGAGTTATTCTGGTCAAAGGGGAAGCAATGGAGAAGAACCCTTCTACTAAACGTCTATAGTAACCTACTAGGCCTAAGAAACTCTTGATGTCTGACAGAGACATGGGTACTGGCCAGTCCTTTACTGCTACTACCTTTTAAGGATCCACCTGAATACGCTCACTAGAGACCACATGATCGAGGAATGCAATTGATATCAGCCAAAATTCACACTTGCTAAATTTAGTGAACAACTGGCGGTTCCCAAGAGATTGCAACACTATCCTAAGATGGTCTGCTTGCTCCTCCTTTGTTCTGGAGTAAACCAGAATATTGTCTATAAAGAATATAACGGACATGTCCAGGTACTGCTTAAATACCCTATTCATCAGATCCATAAAAGCTGCAAAAGCATGTGTTAGTCCAAAAGGCATAACTACGAATTTGTAGTGACCATACCTTGTTTTGAAGGCTATTTTTGATGTGTCACATTATCTAACCCTGAGCTGGTGGTATCCTGATATGATATCTGCCTTGGAAAAATAACTAGCTACCTGCAATTAGTTGAAAAAGTAATCCTTCCTAGGTAGAGAATACCTATTCTTGATTGTGACTATGTTCAGCTGATGGTAGTCGATGCAAATTCTGAGTATACCTTCTTTCTTTCTCACGAATAGGACTGGGGAACCCAATAGAGAGATGTTGCATCTGATGAAGCCCTTATCTAGAAGGTATTTCAGCTATTCTCTTATCTTCTTCAGCTCATCTTGATCCATTCGGTAAAGAGGAATAGAGATAGGTTGGGTGGTTAGAAGAATGTCTAAGCTGAAGTCTATTTCCCACTTAGGAGGGACTCCGGGATGATCATCAGGAAACACGTCTGGAAATTCACTAATGACTGGAACTGACAGAAGTGTCGGGATTTTGGAAATAGAGTCCTTGACCCTAACGATTTGATAAATGCACCCGTTAGATACATGGAAGAGTGGGTGCACCGATGTTAACTCTATATGCGAATCTAGATTATAAGCCACATTTCCAATGCGTCTCAAGATTTTGTAAGGCCCAACACATCTAGGACTGAGCTTCCCTTTCTTCTCGAACCTCATCACCCCTTACATAGGTGAAATCTTCAGATATACCCAATCATCCATAGCAAACTCAAGCTCCCTTCTCCTTACATCTGCATATGATATCTATCGGCTTCGAGCTGTTTCAGTTATTCCCTAATAAGCTGAACCTTTTGCATGGCCTTATGTACTGAATCAGATCCTAGTAAGGTAGCTTCACAAACCTAACACCAACCTATAAGAGATTTACACCTCTTACCATATAATGCCTCAAATAGGGCTATCTGAATAATGGAGTGGTAGTTGTTGTTGTATGCAAACTCGGTAAGAGGTAGGTGATCATCCCAACTGCCCATTAAATTGATCATGCAAGCACTCAACATATCCTCCAAAGTTGAATAATCCGCATAGCCTAGCCATCCCCCCTTTGTAGAATGCATCCACCCCTTTCGTTAAGACCGCTTTCTTCACCATAAGTTGAATAAGGTCTTCATCATGCTTTGACTTAACCTCCACCACCATGGAGGATTGGACCCACTCTATACTACAACTCCACCTCATGTTGAACCAACCAACTAGACCCCTAACCAAGCCTTTCTATGAATATCCTTTTCCAGCTCCTTTTTAACATCCTCCAAAAGAGCAATACTACCAATAGAAAATCTGCTGAGGGCATCAGCCACTACACTGGCCTTAAACAGATAATACAACACACATATTGTAGTTTTTTAACAATTCCAACCACCTTCTCTGATGTAGATTCAGGTCCTACGGACTGAACACATAATGTAGGCTCTTGTGGTCAGTAAAAACATCCACATGAACCTCATAAAGGTAGTGCCTCCAAATCTTCAAGGAAAATACTACTGCTGCCAGCTCTAGATCGTGAGTCGAATAGTTCTTCTCAAGAGTCTTGAGCTGTCTAGAAGAATAAGTTATGAATTTACCATGCTACATCACAACCAATTCCAATGCTGGAGGCATCACATTAGATCACGAATCCGTCTAATCCTTTTGGTAGAGTTAGAACTAAGACTGTAGTGAGTTGAGTCTTCAACTCCTGAATACTCTTCTCACATGCAACAAACCATTGAAACTTCACTTCTTTTAAGTTAGTCTGGTAAAAGGAGAAGCAATGGAACCCTTCTATGAACCATATGTGGTTACTGGCTAGGCCCAAGAAACTCCTGATGTATAACAGAGAGGTAGGTCTTGGCTAGTCCTTGACCGCTGCTACCTTTTGAGGATCCACCCGAATACCCTCACTGGAGTCCACATGATTAAGTAATCCAACTAATATCATCCATAATTAACACTTGCTAAATTTAGCGAACTACTAGCAGTCCCTACAAGTCTGCAACACTATCCTCAGATAGTCTGCATGCTCCTCCTCGGTTATGGAGTAAACCAAAATATCATTTATAAATACAATAACGAACATGTCCAGGTACTACTTGAATACCCTATTCATCAAATGCATAAAAGATGCAGGAACATTGGTTAGTCCAAAAGACATAACTATGAATTCATAGTGACCATACCGAGTTCTAAAGGCTATTTTCGAAATATCACATTCTCTGACCTTGTGTTGGTAGTATACTAATCTGAGATATATCTTCGAAAAACAACTAGCTCCCTGAAGTTGGTTGAACAAGTCATCAATCCTGGGTAGAGGATACTTGTTCTTGACTGTGACCTTGTTCAGCTGACAGTAGTCGATGCACATTCTGAGTGTACCATCTTTCTTTTGCACAAATTGGATTGGGATACCCCATGTAGAGATGTTGGGTTTGATAAAGACCTTATCTAGAAGGTCTTTTAGTTATTCCTTTAACTCCTTCAGCTCAGCTGGAGCCATTTGGTAATAAGAAATAGAGATAGGTTATACATCTGGAAGAAGGTCTATGCCGAGTTTATTTCCCACTCGGGAGTGACTCCGAGATGATCTTCGGGAAACACGTCTGGAAATTCATTGATGACTGGAACTGACTAAAGTGTCAAGGTTTTGAGACTATAGCCCTTGATCCTAATCAAGTAATAAAAGCATCCCTTAGAGATCATCTTTCTAGCCATAGGGTATACCTACCCTTAAGCACTGAAGTACTACCCTTCCTCTCTAGAACGGGTTCGTTAGGAAACTGGAATCTAACGATCTTGGTTCTATAGTCGACAGAGGCATAGAAAGAATGTAACTAGTACATGCCAAGGATGAGGCCAAAATCGACAATATCTAACTCTACTAGATCAATTGAGGTGACTTTATGCAACATTGTGACTGGTCAATCCCTGTACACCCGGCTAGCTCTAACTGACTTACCAATTGGACTAGAGACTGAAAATGGCTCTTAGAGAATTTTTGGACTAATATCAAATTAGACAGCAGTGTAAGGAGTCACAAAAGAAACTGTGTCTCCTAGATCTACTAAAGCACAAACATCTATTTGAAAGAGACATAACATACCAGTGACTACATCAGGTGAGTTCTCCTGGTCCTAATGGGAGAATAGGGCATATAAGTAGTTTTGGTGCAGACTACCACCCGTACTTGAGGTAGTTCCCTGTTGAGCTCAATGACCTGGTGGAGCTACCAATCTGGTGGACTAGGCCTTCCCTAGTCCTACTGATTGGCAATCTCTCAATCTGTAACCTAGTTAGCCACAACCAAAACAACCCTCCTTGACTAGAGGGAACTCACCCGAATTGTTCTTACCATACTTAGAACATACTAGACAAGTACGGTTGCTGGATACATGGCTCTGGGACTAGGAGCCTGATGCTCCACCCCTCCGATCTTTATATGGCCTGGATGAAGGAGCACTAGCTGATGAGGGTGCTGGAAGTCTCTATTGCTTCTATGGGTGACTACCATAACCCAATCTCTACTGTGAGTACTCAAACTGTCTTGTCCATGCCTACTTAATCTCCCTCTCTATCTCGTTCAGTTTCTCCGCCTCTTTCTGCTATGCGTGGATAATAAGTCTGGAGATGTCCATTTCATTGATAAGCATGGTAGTCCTACTCTTCTTTACTACCAAGTCTGAGACTCCATTGATGAATTTGAGCATGTGAGCCCTCGCTTCCGCAACTATTTCTGGGGCATACTTTGACAGTTGAGTGAACTGTAAGGCATACTCCTGCAATGTCATGCCGACAAACTCAACAACTTTAGCTTTTCTTAACTCCTAGGAAAGAATCTGTGCAAGAACACAGTCACAAACTCGTCCCACTCTACTGGACTTGCACCATTCTACCTTACCTCTTTCCATTACTTATTCCATATCTGAGCCACTCCTTTCAACTATTAAGAAGCCAAATATGCATTTTTGACGGATGTAACACCCATGATTTGAGTGATCTTCTGAATTTTTTCACTGAACTCCTCTGGGTCCTCATCTACCTTTGACCTGTGAAATACTAAGAGAATCATCTGAGTAATATCTTGAACTCTGGCAGTAGTTGTAGACCCATTAGCATTGATAGGTACGACCTGTTGGTTGACCTGGTGGGTCATCGCCTGAGCCAGTATTTGAAAAGTAGCCCGAAACTACATATGACACCTGATCATCCTGAGGGGAGTTGGTTAGGCTGGCTGGTTATCATTATCGTTCCTCCTTCTGTTTCCTATTTAGGAGGCATTGTCAACTGACAAAGGTAGAGCGCAAGTTAGGAGGACATTTAAGAGTTTGAGCCCTACGCATGATAAGAATCATGAAGAAAGGGACATTTTCTTAGAATAACCTCATAGCCTCCCCTCATAAGTGTGGAACACTTCACACCCATGAACAAGACAATACATGATGTAGATTTTAGATACCCTAGGAAACTCTAAACCTGATGTCTTTGATGCCAAGTTTGTTACGACCTGGATTTGCACTCTGGACGTGACATGGTACATAGAATCACAAGTGACCCCAAGCAAACCCATGACATAGCATACTTCTATAATGATTGAACAATTGTAAAAGACTATTATGTGGAAACTATTTAAAAATAACAGCCAAATACTTTTATAAATAAAGAACATTCGATAAGATATTGAAATTTAATAAACACAAGAACTTAAGCTTAAAATAATATACCTTGTCTGAAAGCCCTCTAAAGGAAATGATGAGTCTGGGACAAATGATAAGTTTGAAATTTACCAACTCATTAGGCTCCTAAGTATGAACGTTAGTCTAGTTTTCAAGTCATTTAGATGGATTTTATGCTCTTTCTCTTTAATTTTGTGTAGGCACTTCACTTGAGTGGAGAAAGCATGAAATAGAGAAAAACATATGAAGTCTGAGATGGAATTTAATGAGTTGGAATATGAAGGAGAGGAGCCAAAGATAATGGAAGATTTGAGCTCAAGAATAGGTGCAAAGAAATGCTTTAAATCGGCTAAATACGGAATCGGAAGTGGAAAACGCGGGTGAAACGCCGAAACGATTGCCCAGGCCGGCTACTCAACCGGCTGTCCACGGTAAGGCATCGACTAAATTCCCATTGAACCGCCGGTTCCCCCTGCCAGGAAACTATTTTCAACTAGCTATAGTTTGGTGATCCGCGGATTGACACCAGTTAAACGTTGGTTCATCACAGGAGAGGTCATCTAATGAAGGGCAAAAAGGTCTAGAGAGGTTTTCGAAGCATCTAAAAGCCTCAAGGGCATTTAGGGAAAGTTGTAAACAAGAAAGTAGAGATATTTGCATAGCTTTCATTGTACACCAACCATTCATTAAACCAATTCACCAACCATTCCCTAAGCTTCCACACATCTTTTCACCACAAATTTGTAGAGTTAGGTAGAAACTCTTCTTCTTTTTTTTTTAACCCTATTTTGGGGGAATTCCATCATTGTTGGAAGAGCTTGTGAAGCAAATTTGTGAAGTTAATGTGATGAATGTGGGGGGAATCCTCTTGGTATCTTCTCTCTATCTTTAAATATGCTTGACTAATTTGCTAGCTAAAGGTATATTCATGGTGGGTTAGTTAATTTGATTAGGTTTTGATAAATTGCTCTTGGATTCTTATTGAAATTGTAGATTTATTATCTTCTCCCAAGTTATAATTGCCAAAATTGATGGTTTATAAACATGAATTGTTCTTTACTTTTCTTGCTTTTGCTTTAGAGAGAAAGATGAGAAGATAATAGTGAGGAATCAGAGTGTTTGTGTATGGGATTAAGATAGAGACAGTTAAAACCTACATTTTCACTTCATTAAAGGTCAAGGCTAGAAATAGATAGTCCTTCCTCAAGCTTTTGTGGTTCATTACTTGAATTGGCTTTGGGGTTTGAAAGAACCCAAGGCATAAAAATTCTTATGGTTGAAAAATAAGAGAAAGTGAATTATCCACTACTATCTATGTTAATTGTGGGTCTAAGGAATTTATGAAATTCTAGATTTAGTTGTTATCTCATCTACAGAATGTCACTTGCCATATCACTTGTGATTCAACAAGTGGAATTCCCCCCAATTAGTCTTAGTTTAGAATTAGATAGTTATTCCCCTTTAGTTTCCCCCCAATTTTACTTTTTAAATATTGAACAATTATACATTCAAGCTTGAAATAGTTTATAACTATTGAATTATCGACTCAATTCTCTGTGGGATTCGACCCTGACATCCGTCGGGATATATTTTTTGGTACAACGACCATTTACGCTCTTTCGTAATAGAGGAGCGTATTTTGGACATTATCAAAAATGGCGTCGTTACCGGGGACTAGCGCTTTATATCATTGTGTTGATTGTCAATTTAAACAGTTTTACACCATGGTTGTTGCTATTAAGAAATTGTTTAGTTACTCATGAGCATCTTTGAAAGGTTGTTGCAAGACCCCGAGGGGGTGCCTTATGTGGAGACTATCAAACTAGTAGATAAGATGTGGCATAGAGATGGGAAGAAAGACACAATGTTGCTAGTCATGATGAAGTAGATGGAGTTGTTGACGAACTATATGAAGGGTTTTCATGTAATATACCACCAAGAAAACCACGACAATGAGTAAGATTATCATGGAAATAAAGGTTAGAACAATGTTTGGCCAGTTAAGACAAGTAGCCAGTAGAGCGATGAGTCAGTCCCATCCCACATGGAAAGCACTCTCGAAATGGTGCTTGATACTTTCAACTGAAGTAGGAATTTAGGACTTGCAAAGTAAACTATTGGACCTTACGACCATCGTGGAGAGTCATGACATAATAGTAAAACAATTGTAGGATAGGATGAACGAGTTAGCATCTCAGGTGGCAGCTCAACAAAAGAAACAAGCACTTACTCACCTCAAGCCACCATGGACGATGATATATTTGAATGGGAAATGGAGGAAGAGGTCGTTGGAGAAATTATTGCTAATTTCTTTTTGAAAGGTGAAGAACTCGAGGAGGTTCATCAAGTGTGCAAGGAGATAAAAAATTATCCCTTCCAACCAAGGAAGCTTTACCTCGACTTAAACAATTGCACAACTCCTCCGTCACAACTATCCATTGGGGAACCTACGAAGCTGGAGCTCATACCCTTACCCACTCACTTTCAATATGCATATCTGGGGGAGAATGAGATGCTCCCGGTCATCATTTCACAAAACTCACTCCTTCCAAAGTACAAAAACTCATTGTTGTATTGAAAAGGAAAATTCGAGCTATAGGGTGGTCAATAGCTGATATCATCGATATTCCTTCGGGGATTTGCACTCATAAGATTAATCTTCAAGAAAATTACAGCCCATCAGTCGAGCATCAAAGGCGTTTGAACTCATCTATGCAAGAGGTGGTCAAAAAGGAGATTATTAAATGGCTAGATGCAGGTGTGGTATATCCTATTGCAAACAACAACTAGGTAACCCCTGTATAGTGTGTGCCAAAGAAAGGACGCATTATGGTTATCCCGAATGAAAAAAAATGAATTAATTGCCACTCGCCCAGTCACTGGAGTGAGAGTTTGCATGGACTACCGTAACATAAACTCTTGGACAAAGAAAGATCACTTCCCGGGGCCCTTCACTGACCAAATGTTAGATCGATTGCCAAAACGGAGTACTATTGTCTATTTGATGGATACTCGGGTTACAATCAAATTTTGATCGCACCCGAGGATCAAGAAAAAACCACTTTTACATGTCCCTATGACACTTTCACGTTCAAGAGGATGCCTTTTGGCCTTGCAACGCCCCCGCCACTTTCTAAAGATGTATGATGTCCATCTTTTCGGATATGGTGAAAGATACTATCGAAGTATTCATGGATGACATTTCAGTTGTAGGGGACTCTTTTGATGATTGTTTGACACACTTAAAGGAGGTATTAAAGAGATGCAAAGAAACAAATTGGCCCTTAATTGGGAAAAATGTCATTTTATGGTAAAAGAAGGGATTGTGTTGGGACACAAGATTTCCAAAAAGGGATTGAGGTGGACCAATCCAAAATCAATGCCATTTCTCAATTATCTCCACCGTGCACCGTGAAGGGTGTTAGGAGTTTCCTCGGACACGCTGGTTTTTACCACTGGCTTATTAAATATTTCTCTAAGATAGCTCACCTCTATTTCGACTACTGGAGAAAGAAGAAAAGTTTAATTTTGATGATGGGTACATGAAGGCCTTTGTGGAGTTGAAGGAAAGGTTGATTGCCTCTCCAATCATTATAGCACCTGATTGGTCAAAACCCTTTGAGCTCATGTGTGATGCCAGTGGGGTGGCATTAAGAGCACTCCTTCGTTAGCAGAGAGACAAGATATTTTACCCAATCTACTATGATAGAGAAGCTCTAAATGACGCACAAACAAACTACTCAGTAATGGACCAAGAGTTACTCTCTATTGCGTTTGCGTTTGAAATGTTTTGGGCATACCTTTTTGGAACGAAAGTGATGGTGCACACGAACCATGCAGCTCTTAGGTATTTGATTTCCAAGAAAGATGCTAAACCTAGACTGATCAGGTGGGTTCGATTGTTGCAGGAATTCGACTTTGAGGTGAAGGATCATAAGGGATGTGAGAATTAAGTGGCCGACTATCTATCGCGCCTAGAAACAAGTGTCCAGTCAGGAGCACATAAGGAGATCAATGATGCCTTCCCAGAAGTACATATTCTGGTCGCAACACATGATTTAACACCGTGTTTTGTCGATTTTTCTGATTACTTGGCCAGCAACATCATACCTGAAGGTTTGAACTTTCAACAAAAGAAGAAATTCATGCATGATGTCTGAAAAATTTATTGGGATGAACCTTACCTCTTTTGGAGTTGAGTAGATTGTTTAATACGACGGTGTGTTCCAGAATTAGAGATGGTCCCAATTCTAGAGGCTTGTCATTCTTCACCTATTTGGGGTCATTATTGGAGTGTGCGGACAACAACAAAGGTGTTACATTGTGGGTTATATTGGCCTACACTACATCAGGATGCCCATGAATTTGTGAAGCAATGTGATCGGTGTAAAAGAACAGGGAATATTTCAAGGAGGCATGAACTTCTGCTAACACTGATTTTAGAGGTTGAATTGTTCAATGTATGTGGGATCGACTTCATGGTCCTTTTTTGAGCCTTTATGAAAACACATACATCTTGGTAGTAGTTGATTATGTCTTCAAATGGGTAGAAGTTGTCGCACTACCCAATAATGAAGGAAGGAGCATTGCAACCTTTTTGGATAAACATATTATCTTCCAATTCAATACTCCCGGTGCTATCATTAGTGATGGGGGGTCACATTTTTCAATCGAGTATTCAGCACATTGCTAGCTAAATGTGGTCTGAAAAACAAAGTGTCCGCCCCTTATCACCCACAAACCAGTGGCCAAGTAGAAGTTTCAAATCAAGAAATAAAATCTATCTTGACTAAAATAGTCAATGTAAACAGAACGGATTGGGCACGAAAGTTAGATGATTCCTTGTGGGAATATCGGAATGCATTTAAAATGTCGATAGGGATGTTTCTATATCAACTTGTGTTTGGAAAATCATTTCACCTCCCTGTTGAGTTAAAACACAAAGCCTTATGGGCATTGAAAAGCTTGAATCTTGAATGGGGAAGAGCTTTCTAAGGACGAGCTCATAATCTGCATGAGTTAGATGAATTCAGAATGAGGGCATATGAGAATGCAGCTATTTACAAAGCCCGAATGAAACATTATCATGAACAAAAATTTTTGTAGCACAGTTATGCTCCAGGGGACTAGGTGTTGCTGTTTAATTCACGGTTATGGCTATTTCCCGGGAAGTTAAAACTCCAAATGGTTAGGGATTTTTAAGGTATCTCAAGTGTATGAAAATGGTGCCATAGAACTCCAAGAGAGAAAGTGAGAAAGTTAAGGTGAATGTCCAACGAGTAAAAAGATATTTGGGGGTATTGGAAGAAGTTAGCCAAATAGAGGTCTTATATCAATATGAACCATAGGTCAAGAGAGACCTTCGTCGTGTCATGATGTTAACTAAGGCACTTCTTGGGAGGCAACCCAAGAATTTTTATTCTCTAATTCTTCTTATATGTATTTCTGTTTTTGATTTTTTTAGGCTGGTGAGCTTCAAGAAAAACAAAGATAAGGTTGTCCGGCGCTAGACCGGTGAAACACAGATAGTATTTTGTGAACCGCCAACAGGTCGCCAACCCTATCCAGTGCATTGAAGGATCCAAAGCTAGTGGGCAACCCATCTAGTGAAACACCACTTCAAAGAGCGAACCATTGGTAAGTTTTCAATTTTAACCAGTGTACCTGTAAGTGGCCTTAATGTCGGCTTCTCACCCGGCGAAATGCCAGACATATTCCGCGACACGCTTGCCAGTTGTAGATTTGGTTTCCAGAAACTTGCTCAGGTAATGTATGCAATGGTAACATCGGTGAATCAACTGGTCCACTTCGGCGATTGCCGATATGCCCCAATCTGTATTATTCCCCTTTTCAAAAGTTTGACCGACCTCCACCCCTTTCATCTTCCATTCCCCTCTTTCCCACAATTTTTCATTTTCCTAAAAACCCATTTCCCACCTATCCTCCATTAATGACAACCATCTATCCACCGGATAAACTTCCCACCCTTTCCAATTTAAATACCTCTCCCCACTTTCATTTACCGATCTCCTACACTCAACCATAATCTACACATACTAGTAGTAAGTATAGGACAACATTTGTGGCTACTCCCCTATTTGGTAAGGTCTATGTTGCTCATGCTCTAAAGTTTTGAGTACTATTGGTGATATATTTTATGTGTTTATCTCATGCTTTTCTTTTCTATATTTTTCTGGATTTTTGTTTTATTTTTTTTTATGTGGGTGTCACATTATGTTTGGGTGTAGTCTGAGTAACCCCGAGTAGGACACCTTCTCATGTTGCCCAATGATAGATCGATTGACACCTTTCTTAAGAGTGAATTGTAAATTTTTGGATTGGGTGAAAATTGGTGTACATCTATGTGGGGGTGGCATGTGGGTTACTTGCATAAAGTTGACCCACCGGCAGACCGCCAGTTGTGCTTCAGGAATCACCGGTTATTTCGTGGGTTGACTTGCCCAAAACTGCATACTGGCATAAATCTGCATGTCATCACTCTTCGTGGTTCAGTACTGGCGTTTGTGGGTGGGGGCGCTGATAGGTTTGATGTTTAACCCCATGCCACTGTCTCACACCGGTGATTCATCGGTGTTTCGCGGAACCGCATCCGCCTTTCACCCACAGTTTGTCGATGTTGTTACACCCCGTAAATTCTGGACGTGTAGATGGCCTATTTGCATATTGTTTAAGAGTTTTAGAATACCACACTTTCGAGAAAAGGGCCCGGGGAGAGACCGGACAAGCGCCAAGTCGGTGCGTCGCAAGTCAAATGCGACTTATAAATCGCATTCGACAAATGCGACTTAGAGGTCCCAAGTATATAAAGTCCCACTTCGTTTTAAAATCATTCATCTGATATTTTCTTCAGCAAACACGAACATAAACAGTAAGGGACGAGGTTTCAATATAAAGATTCATCCGATTACGCCGTCAAACGCGGNAATTGCTCCAAATTAGTGTCAATATACTCCTAGCCTTAAAATGAGTATTTCTCCCTTCTGGACTTTCGAGAAATAATGAGTTTTCGACCGTTTTTCGATAGGCCAAAGTTTGGGCTATATATATATCGAAAGTGATGTTTTCTTCTAGAATATTAGTGTATTTAGTTCTAATTGATATATATATGAATGCAGCTGGGAGAAATAGCAGAAGTACTGACCGAACTACGCTAGTTAGTCAGAAACTTCGAAGCGAAGGTATGTAAAGCTAATTCCGATGTTACACCCTGTAAATTCTAGGCATGTAGATGGCCTATTTGCATATTGGTTAAGAGTTTTAAAATACCATACGTGCGAGAAAAGGGCCCGGGGAGAGACCCGAAAAGCGCCAAGTCGGCGCGTCGCAAGGCAAATGCGACTTATAAATCGCATTCGACGAATGTGACTTAGAGGTCCCAAGTATATAAAGTCCCACTTCGTTTTAAAAATCATTCATCTGATATTTTCTTCAGCAAACACGAACATAAACAGTAAGGGACGAGGTTTCAATATAAAGATTCATCCGATTACGCCGTCAAACGCGG
>JACEIK010002400.1:72649-103469 GCA_018107945.1 Datura stramonium
GCTAGCCAGGCACCAGATGTGCTTAGGCTCACCAGTTAGCAGTCCAGGTCCTACTAGGGCATCAGGTGCCAGTCATACCCCCCAAGGCGGGGCGTGACAATAAAACCACTTTCACCTACCCCTATGGGACGTTTGCTTTCAAGAGGATGTTGTTCGGGTTATGTAATGCACCCGCTCCTTTTCAGCGTTGTATGATGTCTATATTTTCTTATATGGTGGAGGACACTATTGAATTCTTTATGGATGATTTTTCGGTGGTGGGTGACTCTTTCGATGATTGTCTGGCTCACTTGAGCAAGGTGCTGGAAAGGTATGAAGATACTAACTTGGTACTTAATTGGGAAAAGTGTCATTTCATGGTCAAAGAAGGTATAGTGCTAGGCCACAGGATTTCAGATATTGGCATTGAGGTGGACAGAGCAAACATTGATGTTATTGCTAGTTTACCACCTCCGATCTCTGTAAAGGGTGTTCGAAGTTTTTTGGGCCATGCGGGATTTTATCGGAGATTCATCAAGGATTTCTCAAAAATTGCACACTCGTTGTGCAAGCTTCTTGAGAAAGAGGTGAAGTTTGTTTTGGATGGTGCTTTCTTAAAGGCTTTCGAATGCTTGAAGGAGAAATTGACTACTGTCCCGATCATAGTAGCACCTGACTGGTCCTTACCATTTGAGGTTAGTGCGATGCTAGGGAGTGGCCCTGGGTGCTGTTTTGGACCAACGGTGTGAGAAGATTTTTAATATGATTTGTTATGCTAGCAAGGCGCTTAAAGCAGCTCAGAAAAATTACACCAAGACGGAGCAAGAGTTGTTGGCTGTGGTATTTACATTAGAGAAGTTTCGGGCATACTTGCTTTGAACCAAGTTGATAGTTCATACAGACCATGCAGCTTCGCGTTATTTGATGGAAAATAAGGATGACAAACCACGATCGATTAGATGGATTTTGTTGCTGCAAGAGTCCGAGTTTGAGATGAAGTACCGGAAGGGGACAAAAAATCAGGTGGCATATCACTTGTCAAGATTAGAGGCAGATGCAACACTTAGAGATGAGCTTAATATAGATGACACATTTTCTGACGAGTAGATTTTGGCTGCTTCCCAGGATCTAATTTTATAGTTTGCAAACATCGCTAATTATCTGGTGAGCGATGTGGTACCGAAAGATTTATCTTTTCACCAGAGAAAGAAATTCATGTCTGATGTGCGAAAATTTTTCCGGATGAGCCTTACTTATTCTGCATATGTGCTGATGGGGTAATTCAGAGATCTGTGTTCGAGGCTGAAATGTTGAGCATATTGGAGGCTTGTCACTCATCTCCTGTTGGGGGTCACCATAGCGGGATTGGCACAGGCCAAAAAATTCTGCAATGTGGGTATTATTGGCTAATCATTCACCGAGATGCACATGATTTTGTAAAGACATGTGATGTATGCCAAAGGCAAGGAGGAATATCACTAAGGAATGAGCTCCCTCTCACTCCCATTGTTGTTATTGAGCTGTTTGATATGTGGGGCGTCAATTTATGGGCCTGTTGATGTGCCGTGATTTTACGGCACTTTTGACGCTTAAAACCAAGAAATTATGCACATTCCAGGTATGTTTATATAGGTATGATGTGTTTTTTGCTTAATGTTGCAGTAAAATAGGTTCAGAAGTGAACTGGGCGAATTAATGCTGAAAATAACTGAAAGGGTGACTACCAGGCACTTCACGAGTCGTTGGCAGGAGGCACGACTCGTTACTTAAAGGCATGGGTAAAAGATGGATTGTGAAGATGAGAGACAGTGTACCTGATGAGTTGAGGGAATGACTCGTTACACTTGGTAACGAGTTGTGAAGTCAGTCCTGAAGGCTAAGAGAGAAAATCTTAACAAAGTGACCAGTGGAGTTGACGACAGACATAATGAGTCGTCACGTGATGAAATGACTCGTTGGAAGTTCACTAGGAACCAACCATAAGGTGCACTGGAACTTTTAAAGAGTTAGACCACTAGGGACCTAATGACTCGTGCCTAGGCACGACGAGTCATTAGGTGACCCATTTCCACAACTGGGTACAATGTTGAGGACGACTATTTTAAGCATGGAACGACTCGTCAGAAGGCCAAATGAATCGTCTCCAAGCCCGTTGCCACTGTCGACCTAGTTTCCAGTTTTAATTAGGAAAAGGATTTTTTGGAACTATAAATACACAATTTAGGTTTATTTTTGAAAGAGAATTAGAGAATAATTCAGAGAGCCAATTTGATTAGTTTTCAAGTAGGATTTTGGTGTTGTATGATTGTTCTTGAATCAAGAAACAAGATTTATAATTTTGTTCTTGAATTTGAGGATAAAAAGCAATATTGGAATTTATTCATCAATTTTGAAGTTTTATTCAATCTACGTGATTTTTCTTCTAAGATAATTTGTAAGTTGTAATTATGATTTATCCAATTATTTATGATTGTGATCATACAAACATGAGTAGCTAAACCCATAACTAGGTTTGTGGGAATCAAGGTGAATTAACACACATAGGTAAAATACTTAGTGATTCTTGAAATGGATTTTATGCATGTATTGTTTTTCCCTTCGTTTTAATTGATTCTTGATGGTTCCAAACATTAGGACTTGCCTTATTCTTACTTACCGGACCAAGGAGGTAATAAATAGGAAAAGGGATTAACAACAGAGATTTGAGGCTATCAACCCTCATCTAATAGCTTGAACTTGTCCGGGGATAGCTAATCCGATATTAAGCGTAAGGGTGAACTAAAATACACCCGTATACGGATCAAGTTGCGTGGTGATAATAATCTAGATAGGGGACCAACCATTTAGGTGAACCTAACTTACCAATATTGCATGTTAAACACTCGAATAGATCACTAGTGTATAAGCCTTGTGGTTATGAAATCTTGGGGAACACAATCCTAGTCAAGTTGTTTATTAGAATACAAACCGAATTAGATTTAAGCATTCAGTAATTTTACTTTTGATTATTATTCTATATTTTTCCCCCTTCGAAAATAAGTAACTCAATAGTAATAGTTATTCGCATTAACCTAAGCTCTTACCATATTCCCTATGGTATCAACCTCAACCTTTGTTGGGTTCTATATTTGACAATCGACCGCTTATATCTCAAATTTAAGGTGTAATTTTAGCGACATCAAATTTTGGCGCCATTGTCAGGGAATACAGCTAAGGCTTTTGTTAATTGTGGTTGCTTTACTATTGGTTCTTATTTCTTTTTTATTTTTGTTCTGTTGTTTTTGTTTCTTAATAGGTATTAGGTTGGTGCATTCCTGATACGAGGAGCCAAAGAAATCCCCTTGTTCAAATTGATCATGAACTTGAGAAGACGTTGAGAAACCTAAGAAGAATGGCCAACATCCAAGAGCAGGAAACCGTGGACCAAGCCACAGCAAGAATGTTGGCTGAAGAGAAAGCTCGGGCTACAGATCGTGAGTTAGCCAAAGTTGCTGAAGAGCAGCGTCTAGCTGCAGAAGAAGAACGAGCTAGATGGCCTAGAGGTACAGAACACCAGCAACACCGGTATTCTGATGAGAAAGATAATGTTGATATAGACGAAGCCGGTGCCACTGGAGCTATAGTCCCTCCTCCTTTGCTTGCTGTGGAAAAGTTTGACATTACCGGTGCGATGATCCAATTGTTTAATATGAAGGAAATATTTGCGGGTCATGTATCTGATGATGCCCACACTCAGTTGACAAATTTCGTGGGCAGATGTAAGGCATACAAGCAACTGGGGGTGAGCCAGGACGTAATCAGACTGAGGTTATTTCCATTCTCACTAGGGAGTGAGGCAACGATGTGGTTGGCTGAGCTGCTATGATTATATCACCATTTGGGGAGAGCTTAAGAGAGCTTTTATTGAAAGGTTCTTCCCACCACCAAAGCGTTGAAGTTGAAAGATGAAATATATAAATTCAGATAGCTAAATTCGGAGGCACTCCACGAGACCTGGCTGCGTTTCAACAAAAAGCTCAAAAGGGTGCCAAATCACAGGATTCCGGATGATACATTATTGGAGATATTTTATAGGTCTCTGAATTCCAACACTAAGGCGGTGGCTGATACCGTCTTCGGAGGAAATTTTATGAGCCACACTTATGCAGAGGCTGTGGAGCTTCTAGACAAGATTACTAAAACCAACCGAGCTTGGCACACTAGAGAGTCGGAGGTTCCGGATAGTTCTTATGTTGTTGGGATATCTTTAGAATAAAGGAGAAAAGATGAGGAGCATGATCAAGATGTCGCAAATATAAAGACCACCATGGGGTTTGCTTGCCAAGCACTTGATGGGAGTCGGAGCAGAAAAGGTAAATGTTGTGGGTTCTCAAGGCAAGGCCCCGAGAAATGATGGTTGTGAATCTGAGTCTGAAGAAGAAGAAAATTATTTGAATGATCCGAGGGCGGGTTTTCGAACCAACACCCAAGGGTCTAACCAAGACTCTTGGTGTAAAGGTAAAGGGTACCAAGGTCGGAACTTTTATAAGGATAATAATTACAACAGAGGCCAATACCGAGATAATGGAGACTAGAAGAAGAGCGAGGAGTACAAAAATGATAGGAGCGGTCTGTATGTTCCTTATCGAAATCGTGAGCCAGATTCCAGTGGTTCGAGGGTTGAGGACATTCTCTCCAAATTTCTCAAGCAGATGGAGACAACAGATAGCCACTTTAAGAAGCACCTAGTTGATATTTATGATTTAAATCAAAAGGTGGAGTCACATGCCGTGGTGATCAGGCAGATTGAGCAGCAGATGAGTCAGATGTCTATTGCAATGAATCAGAGGAAGAAAGGCACACTTCCCAACAATACAGTGCAAAATCTGAAAAACGACAGTCATTGCATGGCGGTCACTACTAGGAGCGGGAAGGCCACAGTTGATCCTCCTAGGCCAGTTGTAATTAAGGAGTCAGAGAAGCCCGTCTTGATGAATGATGATGATGTAGTGGATTTCGAAAACCCAACTTTGGTTTGGGACTCAGATGTGCAAACTGCTCCAAGTAATGCAAAGGAGCGAGGAGCTGCTCATGGAAAGGAGAAAGAGGCACAGCAAAAACTTACAGCAATCCCCAAACCTCCTCCTCCTTATAAACAACGTTTGAAGAAGAAGGCTGAAGATGGGAAGTATCAAAACTTTATATCTATGCTTAAGCAGCTGCCGGTGAACATCCCATTAGTTGAGGCACTTGAGCAGGTGCCCGGGTATGCCAAATTCATGAAGGACCTCATCACCAGAAAAAGGACTGTGGGTTTAAAACCTGTCGATAATTTGCACCATTGTGGTGCCATAACTACACTGGTTCTAGCTCAGAAAAAGGAAAACTCAGGTGCATTTACTATACCTTGCACCATTGGGGAGGTTGAGTTTTCAAGGGCGATTTGTGACTTGGGAGCTAGCATAAATTTGATGCCGCTAGCAGTGTTCAAAAAGTTAGGCTTGGGAACCCCCATACCGACTACTATGCGGCTACTGATGGAAAATAGAACCATTCAAAAGCCAGTGGGGATTTTATTTGATGTACTAGTCAAGGTGGACAAATTTATATTCGCAGCAGACTTCGTGATTCAAGACTGTGAAGTCAATTCTGAGGTCCCCATCATTTTGGGGCGACCGTTCCTTGCAACAAGTAGGGCCCTAGTAGATGTGGAGGCAGGCTAGCTAAAATTCAGGTTGAACAAAGAAGAGGTCACCTTCAACATTAGTCGGACCATGAAATAGCCCAAGGAATTCAGCACAGTCTTAGCACTGGTGGATGGAGACGAATTACCTAACGAATTCTGAGTAGTCAATGGACTTGGATCATGTGGCAACGTTAAATCAGGCACATGCGAGGTAACCCATGGAGGTGTTTTGGTGAAGTATGAGTAGCCGAAAAACCCACGTTGTGCCGTGACTTTAAATCAAGCGCTTCGTAGGAGGCAACCCATGTTTTAAATGTAAGAAAAATCTAGTGTTTACGTTTGTTAATGGGTGCAGGTGATTAAGATGGAAAATTTGAAGTTGGAACCTAAAATTGGAACTTCAGTTCTGGTGCTAAAAGTCATAGAATGAGTCCTCGTCTAACCTGGTGACTCATTCAATCAACTCGTGAAGAGAACTGCAGAAAACAGGGGAACAACGGGCAGCTTAACGATTCGCGTCTTCAAGAAACGAATCTTCATGTACCCCCTCATGTACACTGGATCAAAGTCTGAATTAAAAGGAAAAGGGTGATAACGGCTCACTCAACGAATCATTGGGAGACCAAATGAGTCGTTTAATGACCCGTCTTGAAGCTACACCAGTCCAAGGACCACGAATCAGGCCACGACTCATTGGGTGGCCCCATGAGTCGTTGCTTGACTTGTAGGTCCCAGGTAAGTTTGCTAAACTCTAGTCACGACAAGAAAAGGGCTCAATGAGTAGTTTAAGAACTTAACAACTTATCACACTAGGCGTTATAAAATTTAATGACCATATCTAACCCGACCTAGGACTGGAATTGGGGAAAATTTTAATTTGAATCATTAAAACTCGATTTCTTTTTCTTTCTCCAAATTCTCCCCACTAAGCTTAAACCCAACACCCTCCACTTCAAATTTCCCTCTTCTTCTTCTTCTACTCGAACCCCATTGAAAGAACTCCTCGACCTTGCATGCCCAGTCACTCAAAAACACATACGATTGCACTCCATCATTGTTCAAGCATTTTGTGAGTACTCTTTCCCATGAAATTTTGAATATTTTTGAATTTAAACAAGAATTTTGAGGACCCATGTTGTGAATGAAATTGAATTTACTTCGGGTAATATTGTGTTTATGTCAATCTATGCCTCTTGATGTCAATAAACCCTAGAAAGAGTTAAACAAATGGATTTCGATGGCATATACACTTGGGTTGATTTTAGAATGTGAAGTCTGTGTTTGTGGAATTGAACACTAGGAATAAGATGAAGATGAACTATGGGTGAACTGGAACTCTTGAGAACGAGTTACATCATGAGTCGTTGGATCACTAAACGACTCGTTGTGTAGCTCATCCTACGAGGGAAAAATAACCACTAAGGCAGTGTACCTAACGACTGACCAAACGATTAATTGCCTTTTGCAACGACTCGTTGGGACCAGTTGTCAAGTACACTGGCCTAACTTGAAGCAAGTCTAGTACGGGGTAACGAGCGACCTCACGAGTCGTTTCTAGTGGCAATGACTTGTTTAGTCACTCGTCAGGGCCACTGAGCATCAACTCAATTTTTTTTTTGTTTCATCTCATCTTGCATACTAACAATATTTCCACAGGTACAATGGCTCTAAGAGGTACACTGAAGAAGGGCCCAACAAAGAAGAGAGCACCGGAGCACACAACCTTCATACTGTAGATTGCATGATGATCCGTCCTCCTCTGAAGAGTCAAGTGGATCTGAGGAAGAATACGACATCTCAGAGGAGAAGTTAGTGAGGAGACCCACCAAGGCTAGGGATCAGCAAACTTCAAATCCGACAGCCCTGGTCGATGCTCCCATTCCACTGGCGAGGGATCCGCCCAGCCGCACTAATGATAATGCTAGGTTTGCTGCTGCACTTGCTCCCGAGGCTCCCACAGCTGGGCTAAACACAAGAGAGTTGATAAATCACATGCTCAATGAGGGGACTCTGATAATGAGCTGACTGAGACCTTGGACACATCAAATGAGAAACCAAGAAACGTGCAGAGATGGTGTGTCCATGGCATGCGGGCTATATACAACATAAATATTGCTCCTAATGAAAAAGTCAATCCGAAGAGGAGAATATACAAGGAGCCGAGGTTGGGCACTACATGGTTGAAATATCTTCCAGAGCTACAGGCAGTGTTCGATAAGTACAGGTTCGGCTGGTTGACCGAACCATCAGGTAGCTATAACCCGTGCTTAGTCCGTGAGTTCTATGCAGCTTATGCGGCCCTATTGCAGTGGTTGGCATTAGGGGGCCAGGATTGGAAAAAGAGGCCGCCTTAAATCAGGTGTTGGTGCGAGAGACTCCTATAGATATATCTGAGCGGACAATCTCCACGATGTTGTATAGGCCGGATGATTATCATGCTCCGATGAACACGGTCGAGTTTGACCACAGGCTATATGAGTTGAAGAAAGTCAAAACCAAGAAGTTGAATAGCCAAGAGCGAATCCAGCAATACACTTGGCTATCTCGGATCATTGCCACGAGAGGCCCGCTAGTTGAATGGCTGCATGGAATAGAGTCGTAGATAAAGAAGGCCACACTGAACTTTCAAGCAAAATTTTGTGGTCACTGGTGCAGCATAGGCTGGTACCAACCAACAATGATAATATCCTCTCAACCGACAGAGCAACACTGGTAGCAAGTATAATGGAGGGGTATGCCATCAATTTCACGCGATACATTTCTGCGAAGATTAGAGAGAGGGTAATCAATGATGGTACTACCATCCCTTTTCCATGTTTGATAGATAGACTCTGTCGGGAGTCAAAGGTGCCGGAGCTGCCATCAGTTGACCGGAGAGTAGTACTCCAGAATACAACCGATCGGTTGAGGGAAGAGGCAGAAACAATGTACCTGACGGGTTGAGGGAACTACTCGTTACATCTGGTAATGAGTCGTGAAGTCAGTCGTGAAAACTGGGAAAGAAATTATTGACAAAGTAACCAGTGGACATGATGGAAGACATAATGAGTCGTTAGTTGACTAAACGACTCGTTGGCAGATCACTGGAGCCAACCGTAAGGTACACTAGAAATTTGATGGAGTTAGACCACAAGGGGCCTAACGTCTCGTCCCCATGCACAATGAGTCGTTAGGTGACCCGTTTCCACAATTGGTGATGCGACAGTGGTTGGGGCGACGCGCAAGGCTCTCAAAACGATAAAAATTGGCTTTCCTACTTCAACTAGGAAAAGGTAAAATTTAAATCCCAAGTCAAATTCATCAAGGAACACGGAAAACATAAATCTACTACTATAAATAACCCTTTATATTCATGTAATAGTCAAGCGTTAGAGGAAGTTTTTCAATGAGAAAAGTCTTCAAGTAAGAATGTTTTGAGAGTTAGTATTACGTTGAGATACAATTGTAAAGTTGTTCTTCCGAATTTTGCATTAATCAAGTGACGGTTCTTCCAATCATTGTTGTAAGTATAAATTTTAGTTTTTATTTATGAATGCTTTTAATTTACTTATAAACATGATAGGCTAAACCCACCACAACTAGGGTTGTGGGAACCATGACATATTAACACACATAGGTAAAATACTTAGTGATTCTTGAACGTTGTTTATGCATGTATTGTTTCTTCCTTCATTTTAATTGATTTTTAACGGTTGCAAATGTTAGAACTTTCTTTATTCTTACTTACCGGACTAAGGAGGTAGTGAATGGGAAAAGGAATTAACAACGGATATTTGAGGCTATCAACCCTCATCTAATAGCTTGACCTTATCTGGGAATAACTAATCTGATATTAAGGGTAAGGGTTAATCAAGAATACACTCGTAGACGGACCAAGTTGTGTGGTGAAAATCATCTAAATAGGGGACCAACCATTTAGGTTAAATTAACTTACCGATATTGCATGCCAAGCACCAGAATAGATCACTAGTATAAAATGCCTTGTGGTTATAAAGTCATGGGGAACACGGACCCTAGTTAATTGCATTAATTTGGAATCAACCTTTACTTTCTTTCAACAATATTGTTTGTTACTTTTAAAAATTCCCCCCTCTTAGGAAATAATTAACTAAAAAGCTTAAGCACTAGCGTTCTTCTACATCCTTCCATATTCTCTGTGAGATCGACCCCAACCTCTGGTTGGGTTCTTTATTGATAACATCCGCTTCATACTTCAGTAAGAGGTGTGGTTTGAGCGTTATCACCGATGTTCTTGAGTCATCATCTACAGTAGCAACCCTGAGACCACCAATTGTGCCTCAGCGAGCCACCACAACCGGCCTAGTTATGGTTTCACAAGAGTTCTTAGTTAATAAGCCTAGGCGGATAGCTAAGGCCAAGAAGTAGCAAGCACACACCGCTCTACAAGTTAAAGTTCTAATGGAGCAGGTAAAGTCGTGGATGTCGAAGGAGTTGGAGACATTGTCCAGTTCGGTGCATGGCCGATTGGATGCTTTTGAGAAGAGAATGGATGAGCGCCTTGCATAGTTACAGGCTCCAGAGTTGTCTAGATGGTACTCAGATCTAGGAGCGCTTAGATCCGAGGTGCGAGACTTGGCCGGACGACAGGTAGCTGCAATACCTCCACCAGTACTTCCCGTGCTAGATGATGAGTTTGATGAAGAATTACCACCGATCTTTGACTTTATCAAGGAGGAGTCGGTGGCACATGATAAGGGGAAGAGGCCTCATGAGGAGGCAAGTTTTTATGATAATGCTTCTCTTCTCCGTTAGCAAAAATGAGAGCGGAGTGAGATGGAGAGAGCGTTGCATGAATCGAGAGAGGAAGCTCGACAAAGAGCTGTGACTGAGGTAGTGAGAGCTTGTGGAGAAGGAATGAGCTCTGTTGGATCTGAGCATGCACCGGTTCAAGACGGTATTATTGGTGATGGCATTGGAGGCATATCTACACCCTACACCGACAAGGTAGCTGACACCTAGGTCACACAGGTATGTTCCCTGTTTCCTTAGTTTTGTTTGGTATATATATGCGCTGAGGATGACGCATGCTTTCTTGATGGGGGTGGGGAGGGATACCTGTGCATTCTTTTGCTGAACTTAACTCGAGGGTTTTTCTTGCCGGATATTTTTCCCCTCAGGTGTTCCATATCTTGTAGAATCGACATGTTTAGTATTTTTTTGTGTTTTTTTTGTGTCAGTTGGAAAAAAGTTAGGAAAACTGAAGGCTGTTAAGAGCTAAAATTGTTGATTTTTTGTTGATTGATAATATGATACCCCTTCGAAAAATTTGTATATGTCTATGTGAAAGTTGACAAATATGACCTTTGTGAATCTTTGCATGACATTTAAACTATGAACATGTTTACCATTGTATGGAGTACTTGAACTAGCAATTAGTAAAAGTGATGATGTTCACCTGTGCTATGTGTGAGTGAGGTTAAATAGATGAATTTGGTTGTGTGTGTCAATCTAGAACTTGTCTGGTCAGTCGTACCGAGATAGATGATAGGAAACTAGGAAAGGATCATAGGCCGTTTTTTATTTATGAGTCCACTTTAGTCTTAAAAGACCTACCAAAAGTGAATAAAAGTTCCTTAATCCAAATGTTTGAGCTTAAATTGACCTTTCTTTTTGTTTACACCAATTCACCGGCCTACTTTTATTAAGAATGAACCTGTTTTGGCCCTGGTCCCTCCTTAAACATTGTGAACCTCAACTCAGGAAAATTGCCTAAGTTGAAGGTGGCTACTATAGAGGTGATTAAGAAGAGCTGGGAGGAATTAAAATTGGGTAATGAAAAAGAAAAAGAGCGAGTTCTCTATGCATAATGAAAAGAAAAGAAAGAAAAAAAATTGTTGTCAAAAAGAAAAGAAAGAAAAAAAATTGTTGTCAAAAAGAAAAGAAAAGAAAAATGTGACATCAAAGATTGAATAAAGAGAAACCGCACCCATAGTTTCAAAAGAAAAGAAACCGTGGACCAAGCCATAACAAGAATGTTGGCCGAAGAGCAAGCTCGGGCTAGAGATTGTGAGTTAGCCAGAGTTGCTGAAGAGGAGCGTCTAGCAGCTGAGCTAAACGAGCTAGACGACCCAGAGGTCCAGAACACCAGCGACACCGATATTTTGATGAGGAAGATGATGCAGACATAGATGAAGCTAGCGCCACTGGAGCGATAGTCCCTCGTCCTTTTCCTTCTGGGGAAAAGTTTGATATAACAAGTGCAATGATTCAACTGCTGAATATGAAGGGAATGTTTACAGGTCATGCGTTCGATGACGCCCATGCTCACTTGACGAATTTCATGGGTATATGCAAGGAATACAAGCAACCATGGGTCAGCTAGGACCAAATCAGATTGAGGATATTTCAATTTTCTCTTGGGAGTGAGGTGACGATGTGGTTGGCTGAGCTGCCGAATGACTTCATCACTACTTGGGGAGAGCTCAAGAGAGCTTTTCTTGAAAGGTTCTTCCCACCATCCAACGCATTGCAGCTAAAGGATGAAATATATAACTTAAGGCAGCTAAATTCTGAGGCACTCCATGAGACCTGGCTGTGGTTCAATAAAATGCTTAAGAAGGTGCCAAACTAAAGGATTCCGGATGATACATTATTGGAGATCTTTTACCGGTCCCTGAATGCCAACACCAAGGCGGTTGCTGATACTGTCTCAGGAGGATCCTTTATGAGTCATACTAATGTAGAGGCTGCGGAGCTGCTGGACAGGATCACCAAGACCAACCGAGCTTGGCACACTAGAGAGTCAGAGGTTCCAACTTGTTCTTATATGGTTGGTATGTCTTCCTAACAACGGAGAAGAGATGAGGAGCATGAGAAGGATATTACAAAGATAAAGACAACCATGGGGTTGCTTGCCAAGAACTTAATGGGAGTTGGAGCAGAAAAGGTGAATCCTGTAGGTTCTCAGGGCATGGCCCCGAGAATGATGGTTGCGAGTCTGAGTCTAAAGAAAAGGTCAATTATTTGAATGATCAGAGGATGGGTTTCCAGACCAACACCCAAGGGTATAACCAAGACTCTTGGTTTCCAGGTCAAGGGAACCAAGGTTGGAACCTCTACAAGGATAATAATTTCAACCGGGGCCAATATCGAGACAACAGGGACTGGAAGAAGCGAGAGTAGTTCAATAATGATAGGAGCGGTCTGTATGTTCCTCCACAAAATCGAGAGCCAGAGTCGAGTGGTTCAAGGGTTGAAGATATTCTTTCCAAAGTTCTCAAGCAGATGGAGGCAACAGACAACTACTTTTAGGAGCTCCGCGCTGATATTTCTGTCTTAAATCAAAAGGTGAGTCACATGCCGTGGCAATCAGGCAAATTGAGCAGTAGATGAGTCAGATGTCTGTTGCAGAGAATCAAAGATAGAAAGGCACACTTCCCATCAATACTGTTCAAAATTTGACAAATGACAGTCACTGCATGGCGATCACTTCTAGGAGCGGGAAGGCCATAGTTGATCCACCGAGGCCAATTGTAGTTAAAGAGTCAGAAAGTCCCATGTTGATAAACAATGATGATGCAGCGGATGTTGACAACCCAAATTTGGTTGGGAACTCAGATGTCCAAACTACTCCGAGTAGTGCAAAGGAGCAAGGAGATGTGCATGGGAAGGAGAAGGAGGCACAACAAAAACTCACAACAATTCCTAGACCTCTTCCTCCTTACCCCAGCGCTTGAAGAAGAAAGCTAAAGATGGAAAATATCAAAAGTTTATCTCTATTCTCAAGCAGCTGTCGGTGAATATCCCTTTGGTGGAGGAACTTGAGCAAATGCCCGGATATGCCAAATTTATGAAGGACCTCGTCACAAGAAAAAGAACCGTAAGTTTGAAACCTGGTGATAATCTGCACCACTGCGGTGCCATCACTACCAGGGTCCTAGCATAGAAGAAGGAAGACCCTGGTGCGTTTACTATACCTTGCACCATTGGGAGGTTGAGTTTGCAAGGGCACTTTGTGACTTGGGGGCTAGCATAAATCTGATGCCGCTAGCAGTATTTAAGAAGTTAGGCTTGGGAACCCCTACACCGACTTTGATACAGCTACTGATGGCTGACAGATCAGTTAAAAAGCCGGTGGGGATTTTGTTTGATATACTATTTAAAGTGGACAAAATAATATTCCCATCAGACTTAGTGATTCTAGACTGCGAAGTTGATTCAGAGGTCCCCATTATTTTGGGGCGACCATTCCTTGCAACAGGTAGGGCCCTAGTTGATGTGGAAGTAGGACAGTGGAAATTTCGGTTGAAAAAAGAAGAGGTTACCTTCAACATTAGCCTAACCATGAAACAACCCAAGGAATTCAACATAATTTCAGCATTGGAGGATGTATAAGAGTCACTTGATGAATTATGAGTAGTCAAGTGACTTGCGTCATGCCGTGATGTTAAATCAAGCGCTTCATAGGAGGCAACACATGGAGGTTTTTTGGTTAAGACTGAGTAGCCAAAACACCCACGTCGTGCCGCGACGTTAAATCAAGCGCTTCTTGGGAGGAAACCCAAGTTGTAAATGTAATAAAAAGTTAGTGTTAATGTTTGTTTATGGGTGCAGGTGAATAAGATGGAAAATCTGAAGTTGGAACCAAAAATTGGAACTTCAGTTCTGGTGTAGAAAAATCACAAAATGAGTCATCGTCAGACTTGACAACTTGTTTAGCCAATATGTAAAGAGAACTGTAGAAAATAGGGGAGCAACGGGTGACTTCACAAGTAGTTTCTCCAAGGAACGAGTCGTTAGGTCCCCCATCAGGTACACTGGATAAAAATTTGAACTTAAAGAAAATGGGTTATAACGGTTCACTCAACGAATCATTGGGAAACCAAACGAGTCATTAAGTGACCTGTCCTGAAGCTACAATAGGCCAAGGACCACGACTAAGGAAAAGACTCATTGGGTAACATCACGAGTTGTTACATTAGTTGTTAGGTCCCTTGTAAGTTAACCCAACCCGACCTATGGCTGGAATTTGGGAAAATCACAATTTAAATTAACAAAGACCTAATTCCATTACTATGCTTCCTAGTACACTTAAAACTTCAAAAAATTCCCTCTTCGCTTCTTCTTCTTTTTCTTCACTCCGAACTCATCGACAAAGTTCCTCACCATTATACACACAGTCACTGAAGCACAAGAACAACTGCTATTGCACTCCATCTCTGATAAATTGAATTGTAATTAATCTTCCTCGTGAAAATTTCCGGAATGTCATTATAAATTAATCAAGAAATTTTGAAGACCCATGTATGAATGAGCTTGAATATAATTCGATTTATGTTGTGTCTATATGTGCCTCGTGATGTAGATAAACCCTAGGAAGAGTTAAAAATTTGAATTTCAATTGTATGACACCTGGGTTGATTTTCAATTGAGTTGTTGTGCTTTGTGGGATTGAAACTTAAAAGAGAAGGAAGATGAACAGGAACTCTTGAGCACGAGCCACATCATGAGTCATTGGGTCACCAAACGACTCGTCATGTAGCTCGTGCTGAGTGGGAAAGTTAAACTGCTGAGATAGTGCACTTAACGAGTGACCTAACGACTCATTGCCTTTGGTAACGACTCGTTGGGATCAATCTTCAAGTACACTAGACCTAATATAAAAATGTGCAGCCTGGGGTAACGAGTGACTTCACGAATCGTTGCCAAAGGCAACGACTCGTTTAGTCACCCGTCAGGACCACTGGGCACCAGCTTATAAATGTTTTCTATTTCATCTCCTCTTGTGTACTAACATTGTTCCCAAAGGTACAATGGCTCTATGAGGTACACCAAAGAAGGGTCAAACCAAAAAGCAGGTACCTGAGCGCAGTCAACCATCATATCGAAGGCTGCTAGATGATCCATCCTCCTCTAAAGAGTCGAGTGGCTCTAAAGAGAAATATGAGGTATCAGAGGAGCAGCTGGTGAGGAGGAAGACTAGGGCTAGGGCTCAACAAGTTTCAAATCTGACAGCCTTGGTCGATACTCCCACTCCACTAGAAAGAGATCCGCCCAGCCGTATTAATGAAAGCGCTAGGGCTGCTGTTGCACTTGTTCCTGAGGCTCCCATAGCCGGGCACAATACAGAGAGAGATGATGAGTCGCATGCCCAGCGAGGGGACTCTGATAATGAGTTGACTAAGACATCGGGCACATCAAATGAGCAATCGAGAAATGTGAGGAGATGGTGTGTCCATGGCATGCGGGCTATATACAATCGAGATATTGCTCCCAATGACAAAGGAAATCCGAAGTGGAGCATTTACAAGGAGCCAAGGCTGGTAACTACAGGGCTTAAAGATCTACCAGAGCTACAGACATTATTTGAAAAATACAGGTTCGGGTGGTTGACCGAGCCATCAGGTAGTTACAGTCCATGCCTAGTCCGAGAGTTTTATGCAGCATATGCAGCCATGTTGCAGCAGTTGGCACTAGGAGGCCAGGATTGGAAGAAACGACCTGTATTGAATCAAGTGATGGTGCGTGAGACTTCAGTTGATATATCTAAGATGACGATTTCCAGGATGTTGTATGGGCCAGATTATCGCGCTCCGATGAACACGACATAGTTTGATCACAAGCTACCTGAGCTGAGAAAAGTCAAAACAAATAAGTTGAGTAGCATGGAGCGGATACAGCAGTACACTTGGCTTTCCCGCATCATTGCCACAAAGGGGCCGTTAGTTTAATGGCTGCATGGTACAGAGTCACAGATAAAGAAGGCCACTTTGAACTTTCAGGAAAAATTTTCATGGTCACTGGTGAGGCACAGGCTGGTACCGACAAGTAATGACAATATACTCTCACCTGACAGAGCAGCACTAGTAGCCAGCATAATGGAGGGGTATGCAATCATTTTCCCGCGGTTCATCGTTGAGGAGATTCGAGAGCGGGTTATAAATGATGGTACGATGATTCCCTTCCCCTGCTTGATTGATAGACTTTTTTGGGAGTCTCGAGTACCAGAATTGCCACTAGTTGATCAAAGAGTGGTGGTCTAGAAGATTATCGATATTGGGATGATTAGAGATGATACAAACTCGGTATCGAGGGTGAGGACTCAAGCATCTGCATCCGCTGGAGCGATCATAATAGCAGAGGCATTTGGAAGCGGGTTGCAAACTGATGCAGCGCAGTTCGCTGAGTTAGCGGCCGAGCTTACTGAGGGCAGATAGATAAGTAGCCAGGATGAGGCTACATATGAAGCGGATGCCTCCATACTTGCCGATGTTCCTGAATCATCTTCTATGGAAGAAGCTTCCAGACCATCAGTTGCACCTTCACGATCCACCACAGCCATCCTTGTCATGGTCTCAAAGGAGTTTTTGGTTGATATGTCTAGGCGGCTAGCTAAAGCAGAAAAGCAGCAGGCACACACGGCTCTACAGGTCAAAGTCTTGATGGAGCAGGTTAAGCAGTGGGTGTCAAAGGAGTTGGAGACATTGTCCAGTTTGGTGCATGGGAGAATGGACGCTTTCGAGAGAAGGATGGATGAGCGCCTTGCGTAGTTACAAGCGTTGGAGTATCCCGATAGTACGCAGAGCTGGGAGCGCTACGATCCGAGGTGAGGGACTTGGTCGCACGATAGGTAGCTGCAGTACCTCCATTGGTACTCCCCGTGATAACGAGTCGTCACATGAAGGACATAACGAGTCGTCACATGAAGGAACGACTCATTGGAAAGCTGTTGGACCTATCCGTGAAGTGCACTGGATTTTTGTTGGAGTCAGTCCATGAGGGACCTAATGACTCGTGCTCAGGCACGATGAGTCGTTAGGTGACCCGTTGCCAAGCCTGGGTGTGTTGCTGAGCATGACTGATTTAAGTAAGGAATGAATCGTCAGAGGACTGAACAATCCGTCACCTAGCCCGTTGCCACTACCGACCTGGTTTCCAGTTTTATTTAGGAAAAAGTATTTTTGGAACTACAAATACCCAATTTTGGTTTATTTTTAATAGATGATTCTGCAAGGATTTTTAGATGACTTTTAGAGAGGATCTTGAAAGATTTTTTGAGATTATTCTTGAGATAATTTTTTGCACTATTTTTCTTGATTTAAGAAACGAAAGCACCTGTGGTTATGAAATATTGGGGAACACAATCCTAGTCTAGTCGTAAATTGAATACAAACCAAATTTGATACAAGCATTCATTAATTTTACTTTTGTTATTATTCTATAATTATCCCCCTTTGGAAATAAGAAAATCAATAGTAATAGTTATTTGCATTAACCTAAGTTCTTACCATATTCCCTGTGGGATCGACCTCAACTTTTGTTGGGTTCTATATTTGACAATCAACTTCTTATATATCAATTGCGAGGTGTAATTTGGGAGACATCAAATTTTGAGTTGATATGCCATGATTTTACGACACTTCGATGCTTAAAACCAAGAAATTGTGCACATTCCAGGTATGTTTATATGGCTATAAGGTATTTTGTTCTTAACGTGCAGGAAAACAAGTTTGGAAGTAAATTTGAACAAATTAATGCTGAAAACAACTAAAAGGTGACTTCCAAGCACTTAACGAGTCGTTGGCAGGAGGCACGAACCGTCACTTGAGGCGTGGGCAAAAGATGAAGTTTTGAAGAAGTAAAACAGTGCACTTGACAAGTTGGAGGAACGACTCGTTACCCCCGGTAATGAGTCGTGAGTTAACAGTTAGGCTTTGAAGAAAAAATTTCAACTAGTGTCCAGTGAAGTTGACGACAGACATCACGAGTCATCACATGATGGAACGACTCGTTGGCAAGACACTGGACCTATCTGTGAGGTTCACTGGATTTTCATAGGAGTTAGTCCACGAGGGACCTAACGACTCGTTCTTAGGCATGACGAGTTGTTACGTGACCCGCTGCCAATCTTGGGTACGTTGTTGAGGATGACTGATTTAAGTAAGGAACGACTCATCAGAGGACTGAACGATCCATCACCTAGCCCGTTACCACTGCCAACCTGGTTTCTAGTTTTATTTAGGAAAAGGATTTTTTGGAACTATAAATACTCAATTTAGGTTTATTTTTAAGAGACTATTCTAGAAGGATATTTAGACGACTTTGAGAGAGGATCTTGAACGATTTTTTGAGATTATTCTTGAGAGAATTTTTCGCTCTATTTTTCTTGATTCAAGAAACTAAAGCACCTCTGGAATTTTATTCAATCTACTTGGTTTTTATTCTACAATAATTTGAAAGTTGCAATTATGATTTCTTCTATATTTTCTGATTGTAATAACATAAACATGAGTATCTAAACCCATAAACTAGGTTTGTGGTAACCAAAATGAATTAACATACATAGGTAAAAATACTTAGTGATTCTTGACGGTTGCAAACGTTAGGACTTGCCTTATTCTTACTTACCAGATCAAGGAGGTAGTGAATGGGAAAAGGGATTAACAACGGAGATTTGAGGCTATCAACCCTCATCTAATAGCGAGGCTACCAACCTCATCTAATATTTGACCTATCCGGAATAGCTAATCTCGATACTAAGGGTAAGGGTTAATCAAGAATACACACGTAGACGGACCAAGTTGCGTGATGAAAGTCATCTAAATAGAGGACCAACCATTTAGGTGAAATTAACTTACAGATATTGCATGCCAAGCACCAAAATAGATCACTAGTATAAACGCCTTGTGGTTATGCAGTCATGGAGAACATGGACCCTAGTTAATTGCACACTTGGAATCAACCTTCACTTTCTCAACGATATTGTTTGTTACTTTTACAAATTCTCTTAGGAAATAATTAATCAGTGCTTAAGCACTAGCGTTATTCTAAATCCTTCCATGCACATTCTCTATGGGATCGACCCCAACCTCTAGTTGGGTTCTTTATTGACAACGTCCGCTTCATACTTCAAGAAGAGGTGTGATTTGAGAGTTATCACCGATGTTCCCGAAAGCATCATCTTCAAGAAACCTTCCCTAGACCAATTAAAGGCGCTCTACGAGCCACAACAGCCGGCCTAGTTATGGTTTCACAAGAGCTCTTAGTTGATATGGCTAGGCGGCTAGCTAAGGTCGGGAAGCAAGAAATAATACCGACTCTACAAAAGTTGGGAAGTTTGATGGAGCAGTAAAATGCGGGTGTCGAAGGAGTTGGAGACACCGTCTAATCTCGATGCATGGCCGATTGATGCTGCAGAAGAGAATGGATGAGCGCCTTGCACAGTTACAGGCACCAGAGTTGGCTAGATGGTACTCAGAGCTAGGAGTGCTTAGGATTCGAGGGCGGACTTGGCCGCACGACTGTGTAGTCATAGCACTCCACCAAGATTTCTCGTGATAGATGATGAGTTTGAAGAAGAATTACCACCGATCTTGACTTTATCACAGAGGAGATGGTGGAACATGATAGGGAAGAGGGCCCTTGAGGAGGCAAGTTTTGATGAAAATGCTTCTCTCGCTCCGTCAACAAAGAGGATAGCGGAGGAGATGGAGAGAGCACGCATGAATCGAGAGAGGAAGCTCGACAGAGCGAGATCGAAATAACGAGATCGTGGAGAAGGCACGAGCTCTAATGGATATGAGATCGCACCTGGCTCAAGCCGGTAATATTTGTGATGACATTGGAGGCGTATTCTACACCCTACACCGACTGTAAATGACACCTGTGTCTCACAGTATGTTCCCTATTTCCTTAGTTTTTTTGTATATATATGCATCGAGGACGACACTTTCTTTTTTTATAGGGGTGAGGAGGGATACTTGTGCATTCTATTTGCCGAACATAACCCAAGGGTTTTTCTTTCTGAGCATTCTTTCCCTTGGGTGTTCCATATCTAGTAGAACCGACATGTCTAGGATTTGTTTTTGTGTTTTTTTTGTGTCAGTTAGAAGAAAGTTAGGAAAACTAAAGGCAAACAAGAGCTGAAATCATGGAGTTTTTGCTGATTGATAATTTATTACCCTCTAAAAAATTTGTATATGTTTATGTGAAATTTTACAAGTATGACCTTCAATCTTTGCATGGCATTGAAGCCGTGAATATGTTTACAATTGTATGTTTGTACTTGAACTATAAATTAGTAACAATGATGATGTTGACCTCGTGCTATGTGACTAAGGTTTAATAGCTGAATTCGGTTGTGTATCAATCTTAACTTGCCTCGGTCAGTCAGACTGAGATAGAGGATAGGAAACTAGGAAAGGATCATAGGTCATTTTTTATTTACGAGTCCACTTTAGCCTTAAAAGACTCAACAAAAATGAATAAAATCCATTGATTCAAATGTCTGAGCTAAATTGACCTTTCTTTTTGTTTACACAAAATCACCTCGCTCTTTTTATTAAGAATGAACCTATTTTGGCCTTGGTTCCTCCTTGACATTGTGAACCTCAACTCACGCAAATCGCCTAAGTTTAGGGTGGCTACTATAGGGGTGATTAAGAAGAGCTGGGATGAATATAAATTAGGTAATGAAAAAGGAAAGAGGTGCGGTATGCATAATGAAAAGAAAATAAAAAATTGTTGTCAAAAAGAGAGAAATAAATAAAAGAAAAATGTGACATCAAAGCTTGAATAAAGAGAAACCGCATCCGTAGTTGCAAAAGCAATGGAAATAAGAAGCAGTTAAAGGAAAAAGGGAGAAAATAGGAAAAAAGGTGAAAAGTGGAGCCAAGAGGTGTGTAGTGCCAAGGAGGGTTGAGCTACTAATTCTACATGTACCATACCCGAGCCCGAGTCTACGTTACAAGCCTAGAAAGTCCTATAGTGATCTTGGTTACTTGTCTGAAAAATCGATGTATTGAAAGTAAAGGCAAGCCTATGGTATTTTATGCACACAATTCGAATTTCTTTGTGAGAGTGAGTGAATCTTACCTAGTCCCAAGAGAAATTTATTGAAATAATCATATTCACATGTGTGAGTATTGGAATTCTTTGAGGTGAGAGAATTTGGTCAACAAAATCATCTGCTAATATTTTGGGGTCGTTATAGATTTATGTGTGGTTGCAAGTGACAGTGATATTGCCATGTTTTGATTCCCCTCGTTATGGTTGGAAATATTGTATATGCATAGTGATTTGAGTTGATACGAGATGAGGGAGGGGTTATAAAATTTGATTTTAATGTATAAATGTGACTCGCCGTAAGTTTTCTAGAGTTCTTTGGATTGAAGCGTCGAAGTAGTTTAGTTTGTTTTATTTTATTTTATTTTTTTCCGAGGACATGAAAGTTCTAAGTTGAGGTGTTGATGCCGTGATTTTACGAAACTGGACGCTTAAAACCAAGAAATTATGCATATTCGGTATGTTTATAGGTATGATGTGTTTTATGCTTAATGTTTCAAGGAAATAGGTTCTAAAAGTGAACTGGGTGACTTAATGCATAAAATAATTTAAAGGGTGATCGCTAGACACTTCACGAGTCATTGCAGGAGGCACGACTCATTTCTTAAAGCAAGGTAAAATATGGATTTTGAAGATGCAAGACAAGCAGTTATGGAAGGACTCGTTACACTTGGTAACGAGTCGTGAAGTCAGTCATGAAGGCTAAGAGAGAAAAATCTTAACAAAGTGACTAGTGGAGTTGATGATAGACATAACGAAATATCACGTGATGATACGACTCAGTTGCGCTCAAAAGAGGAACCAAAATGTAAGGTGCATTGGAACTTTTGGAAGAGTTAGATCCATAAGGGACCTAACGACTCGTGCCTAGGCACGATGAGTCATTAGGTGACCCGTTGCCACAACTGGGTACGATGCTAAGTACGACTATTTAAAGCAAGGAACGACTGGGCCGAAGGCTGTAAATGAATCATCACCAAGCCCGTTGTCACCGCCGACCTGGGTTTCCCACTTTTATTTAGAAAAAGGATTTCTTGGAATTATAAATACACAGTTTAGGTTTATTTTTGAAAGAGAGTTAGAGAATAATTTAGAGAGGCGATTTTATAAGTTTCGTGTTGATTTTGGTGTTGTATCAATGACATTTTGAATCAAGAAACAAGATTACAATTTGTTCTTGAATTTGAGGATAAAAAGCAACAGTGGAATTTATTCATCAATTTTGAAGTTTTATTCAATCTACATGATTTTTCTTCTATGATAATTTGTAAGTTGCAATTATAATTTATTCAATTATTTATGATTGTCATCATACAAACACGAGTAGCTAAACGCATAACTTGGTTTGTGGGAACCAAAGATGGAATTAACACACATAGGTAAAATATTTAGTGAATCTTGAACTAGTTTTTATGCCGTATTAGTTTTTCCTTCGTTTTGATTGCTTCTGATGGTTGGAAATGTTAGGACTTGCCTTATTCTTACTTATCGGACCAAGGAGGTAATGAATGGGAGTGGGGATAAACAACGGAGATTTGAGTCTATCCACCTCATCTAATAGCTTGAACTTGTCCGGATAGCTAATCCTATATTAAGGATAAGGGTCAACTAAAATACACCCGTATATGGACCAAGTTGGGGGGTGATAATCATCTAGATAGGACCAAACCACTTTGGTGAACCTAACTTACCAATATTGCATGTTAAACACCGGAATAGATCACTAGTGTATAAGACTTGAGGTTATGAAATATTGGGGAACACAATCCTACTGTTGTTAATTGAATATAAACCGAATTAGATTTAAGCATTCAGTAATTTTACTTTTGTTTATTATTCTATATATTTTTCCCCTTCGAAAATAAGTAACTCAATAGTAATGCTTATCCGCATTAACTTAAGTTCTTATCATATTTCCCGTGGATCGAAATTCCTCAACCTTTATTGGGTTCTATATTTGACAATCGACCGCTATATCTCAATTGCGAGGTTAATTTGGGTGCCTTCACCGTTTGTGAGCTCAATGGGATGAAGTACATAGTTGTAGCTATGGACTATGTTTCTAAGTAGGTGGATACAGTTGCACTTCCAAACAATGAAGGTAAGACTATCACAACATTCTTGAAGCAGAATTATTTTCTCCAAATTTTGGACTCCTAGAGCAATAATTAGTGTTGGGGGTATGCACATTTGCAACCGGTGTTTCCTGACCTTACTAGAAAATATGGGGTAAGTATAGGTGGCAACATCTTATCACCCACAATCTAGTGGGCAAGTTGAGGTATCCAACAGGAGATAAAACCATCTTAGTAAAGATTATGAATGCTATTAGGACAAACATTGGTCTAGGAATGACAGATGCATTATGGGCTTATTGACTGCATTCAAGACCCCCTATAGGTATATCTCCTTATCAGCTTTGTGTATGGGAAAGCATTTCATCTTCCGGTCGAGCTTGAGCACAAAGCCATGTAGGCACTCAAGAAGCCGAATCCGACTTGGAAGTGATGTGAACTTAAGGCTTGATTAGTTGAATGAGTTAGATGAATTTCAAGCTGAAGGCCTTTTTGAAAGTTCAGAAATTTACAAATCGAGGATGGAGATACAACATGACCGGCAGATTGAGCAAAGAGAGTTCAGCCCTGGGGATATAGTGTTGTTAGTCAATTCTAGGCTTTGCTTGTTTCCCCGGCAAGTTGAAGTCTAAAATGGCTGGGACCATTTCGCGGTCCAAGTATTCTATACGGTGCAATTGATTTGGAAAATCATTAAGGCAAAATGGTTTAAGGTGAATGGCCAGCGGTGAAAGCATATCTTGGGAAGAGTGAAGAAATAAAACTTCAGGACCTGTGGGCTCTAGGTGAAGTTTGAGTAACCCGGCTGCGCCATGCCACGGCTACATTAGGGCATTGCATGGGAGGAAACCCATGGAGGTATCTTGGTGAAATCTCGAGTAATCAAGATACCAGCTCCGTGTCTGGGAAGATTACAAGATTGGGGAAATAGTTGCAGTCATAAACGACGTTAAATCAGGCGCTTCTTGGGAGGCAAACCAAGTTGTAATTGTAATATCAATATAGTGTTCACGTGTGTTGATACGTGTAGGTGAGTAAGATGAGAAATATGGAGTTGGAGCAAAAATTTTGAACCTTAGAGTCTGGTGCCAAAAAGCATAGAATGAGTCTTTACCTGACCGAACGACTCGTCAAGACCAGTCATGGCCACTGAAGTAGAAAACATTAAGTTCTAAAGAGTCAGTGAAGAGTGACATAACAAATCGTGAGGTCACTCAATGAGTTGTCAAGTACCTTGTCCTGACACAGCTGAAAGTCCACCAAGAGTACAAGTGCAACGACTATTGGGTAACATCACGAGTCGTTGCCTGAGTCATTAGGTCCCAGGTAAGTTCTCTCTATTAACTAATGTCAACATCATAACGAGTCATATTCATGATAAACGACTTGTTACATGGGTCATGGTTCATATGCTTCATTCTGAACCACCCGATCGGGCCCATGTGAAAAAGGGTAATTTGATTTCTTATCTATTAAAACCCACAATTTTTACCAAAATTACCCCACATTCAAAGCCTAATTCTCTAAAACAGTTCCCTCCCCCTTCATCACCTATTATCTTCACTTGCAAAAACACACATACACACTAACACAACATCACAATTGAAAATCACTGTCACTGCCTACACTTTGCCACCCACAACTGTTCAAATTCTCATCTTCTCTCCTTGAACATCATTTAAATTGTGAGTATTGTAATTCTTCCTATATTAAATTCGACCTCCTCATGCTTGTAGATGTTTGGCAATGTCTGAATTTTGTCCCAACATTAAAACCCTAGTTTCAATGAATTTAATTGCCTAAAATAGTGAACACAGAAAGCTTTGAACTAAATGGGTTTTGTTGATAATTTTGTGGTGAACTGTTTTAATGAATGAGGTTATAATCTAGCATCGGTTGGCTTGGGTTTCTTACACCAATTGAGTCAGCGGGCATTACGATCCGTAATTGCTTTGGTGACGAAGCTTGGATTGTTTTGCCCCCCCAACTCCCACCGAAATAAAAGTGCAAATTCGAATTGGGTGAAGTTTGAGTAACCCAATCAGGATGCTAACGCAACCAGTGATGATGCCTCCAGTAACGACTCATTTGATAACTCAACAAGTTGCCACTTGGGTCGTCACCACTGAGAATAAAGGTATAACCAATAGACTCTTGTGAGCGAGTCACTTGATGAGTCCTGGTCTCACTTGATGACTTGTGAGGTGACTCGTCCTATGTGGAGAAGAAAATGGTAAAAATTTGAGCATAAAGAGCACGACTGACTCAACGGCTCATTGCCACTAGCAACGACTCATCGGGTCAAGTTGTCAAGACTACTGAAAAATGATGCACCAAGTTAAAACATTCATACAACAGATGAATTAATGACTCGTTGGTTCAAATCATTAAGTATATCAGAAAAGGGGCAAAAATTTAATCTAGCAGACAGCGGATGACTTAACGAGCCATTGTCAGTGACAACGACTCGTGAAGTCACTCATCCTGTCTGAAGGCAGTCACTTAATCAGTACATTCTTACACTATAATTCTGGGTACTAACATTTATTCCACAGGTACAATGGCACCAAAAGAAACTCCCAAGAATGGTCCGTCCAAAAAGCAATGGCTGAAAAAGGGACATCCCTCAACTCGCAGATTGAGTGATGAACCATCATCCTCTGAAGTGTCGAGTGGCTCAGTTGAGAAGTATCAGATAGAGAAGGATCAGTTAGAATGGCGATTGACTAGGTCCAGGACTAAATGCCCTATTAATCTGATAGCCATGATCGTATCTCTGACTCCACTTGTAAGGGACCCACCTAGCCATGAGAAAGGAAATAACGAGGACTCATCCCCGAAGGATCAAGAGGGTGCAGAAGTTGGGGAAGATGATGAATCCAATGCCCGACAGGAGAGTGCTACAAATGAGGAGACTAGAACTTTAGACACATCCCCAGAATATCCTTGGAGTTTGGGGAACAGGTGGTGTGTCCTAGGTATGAGGGAAATCTACAACTGTGACATTACTGCTACTAATAAGGGCCATCTAAAGAGGAGTATCTATGAAGAGTCGAGGTTGGTCAATACTAGGTTAAAGGACTTTCCTGAGATTCAAGCGTTGTTTGACAAGTACCAGTTTGGTTGGTTGAGTGAACTATCAGGAAGTTACAACCCACAATTGGTCCGAGAGTTCTATGAAGCGTACATGTCCACACTACAAAATCAGGCCATGGGAGGCCAAGCATAGAGAAAGTGTTCGGCCTTGGCCCGAGTTATGGTGCGGGAGACACCAGTGGACATTTCTGAGTGCACCATCTCGCGCATGCTCTATAGTTCAGAATTTGAACCTCCAATTAACATAGCCAAATTTGATTACGGCTGAGTGAGCTACAGAAGATTAAGGTTAAAAAGTTGAGCCACGATGATAGAAAGAGGTAGTATACATAGTTGGCACGGATCATAGCCACTTGGGGTACATTGGTGGAGTGGTTAAATGGACAAGAGGTACAGATCAAGAAGGCCACATTGAACTTTGAGGACAAACTTTGGTGGTCCTTAGTGTGACACAAGTTTGTACCATCCAACAATGACAATGTTGTTTCACCGGACTGAGTTGCACTGGTAGCAAGCATCATGGAGGGGTAAAAATAAACTTCTCGAGGTACATAGCTGAGGAGATTCGGGAGGGAGCCGTCATGGAAAACATGAGCATTCCATTTCCATGCCTAATAGCTCGGTTTTGAAGGGAGTCACAAGTCCCCAAGTTACCCACGATTGATAGAAGGTTGAGGTGCTAAAAATTAAAGATATCGGGTTGATCAGAGATGATACAAATTCGGTCTCTAGGGCCAGAAGTCAGGTTGCAATAGCCACGAGGGATGCATTATTAGCTGAGGCATTGAGTGGGGGTCCTCAGAGTGCTACTGTGGGGTTCACAGAGTTTGAGAGAGAGCCTTCAGCGACCTAGGAGACTGGTAGTCAGCTTGATACTACCGCTACAACAGATGTGCCCTTGACCACCGAGGTTCCAACGTCATCCTCCACTACACCAGCAACTAGACCACCCCCTACATCACCACGATCTTCACCATTCGGCCTATTCACAATCTCATAGGAGTTTATTACTGACATGGCTGACATGGCTAGGTGGCTGGCTAAGGTAGAAAAATAGCATGCCCACACAACCTACACTTCAAGAGTAGGTAAAGCCTTGGGTTGAGAAGGGTTGGAGGGCTTATCGAAGACATGGCAAGGAAGGTTAGATGCATTTGAGAGGCGTATGGATGAGTGCCTCGCTCAGTTACAGGCACCTAAGCTGACATGATGGTATGCGGAGGTAGCGACCCTTCGAGTAGAGTTGCGAAAGTTATCAGCACGGTAGATATCTGTTATACCACCATTTGTTCTCCCAGTAGTGGAGGATGAGAGTGACAAGGAGCTGCCTTCGGAATTTGATTTCATTACCAAGGAGCCCGTGGCTCAGAAAAAGGAAAGAGACCTCGAGAAGAGGTGAGCGAGGGTGATAGTGGTGATCTGGTATGAGAGTAGAAGAGAGAGAGAGGAAGGATATGGAGGCAACAGTGAAGCTGTCTAGAGATGAGGTCCGAGATTGATGCTTCTAGAGCTCGTGGAGAGGGTACAAACTCTGTTGATTCAGAGAGTGCACCAGTTGTCATTGGTGCCCCAGGAGAGGAGATTGGGGGTGCATCTGCACCTCCCACCGACCAGACCACAGGCGTCTAGGTCGCTCAAGCATGTTCCCTATTCCCATGTATTATTTAATATGTGTCGAGGACGTCGCATGATTCTTTTGATGGGGGTGGGGTGGTACCTATTTTTGTTAAACATAACTTGAGGATTTTCCTTTCCAGATATATTTTTCCTCAGATGTTTCTTATCTAGTAGAACCGGCATGTTTAGGTTTCTTTTTGTGTCAATTAAAAGGAAAATAGGAGAACTTAGGGCATTCGAATAAAATGGAAATTTTTGGTAAATGTGACATGTTGAACTTGTTGAATGATACCCCTCCTAAATTTTGTGTGTGCATAGTGTATGAAACATGACCTTTGTGAATTTTTTCATGGCATTAATATTGTGAATGTGCTTATCATTGTGTGACTGTGCATGAATTAGTAATTGGTAGGATGGTATTGTCCTGGGAATTATGCGGCGAGGTGTTTAGTGTGTTCAATAGTGTGTGCACGACCTAGAACTTTCCTAGTTAGTTGTACTAAGGTTGTAAGATAGTTGAATAGGAAATGATCATAGGCTTTTGTTCAAAATAGTCCAGTTTAGCCTAAATGACCGACCAATGAATATGAATATCCCTTGATCTCGATTTTGAGCCTAAATTGACCCTTTTTGTTGTGCGCCAATTCGCCTTCCTATTTTAATTATTATAAATCTGTTTTGGCACTGGTCCCTCCTTGGACACTATGAACCTCAACTCAGGAAAACTACCTAAGTTGAGGTGGCTATTATAGGGGTGAATAAGAGGAGTTGGGGGAAAATGATTGAGTAATGTAAACAAAAGTGTAGGTACGGTGTGCTTAGATATCTAAAAGAAATGGTGTGTATTTGATGAGAAATTCACAGAAGGAGAAAAAAAAGAGAAGAGAAAGTGGAAAAGACGCACCTGTAGTCTTGAAAGATAAAAAACACAAAGGAGAAAGGGAGAAGAGTGAAAAAAGGTAAATTGGAGAAAAATTTAGTGTAGTGCCAAAGATGGTTGAGTCACTATGTACATATCTACCATACCCATCCCCGAGCCTAATTACAAGCTTAAGAAAGTCCCGTTGTGATCCAAACTCAATCTTCTGGCCAGCTGAGGTATAGAAAATAAGGGCAAGCCTATGATTTTGTATGCGCATTGTGTGAACTTCATTGTGAAAGTAAGCTTACTTGACACAACCCTTGTATTAAATTGCAATGATTAAGACTTGTGAGTGATTGGGACTTATTTGCAGTAAGGGCATATGGGAAACAACATCATTTGCTAATTGTCTGGGTCACTGTCATAGGATTTTATGCATGGTTATAGGTTGATAGTGTAATGCCATTATTTGATTCCTTTGTGTCATGGTGGAAAGATTTGCATATGCACTGTGATTTGGTTTATGGTGATACAGTATGGTTTAGAAAATTTTATTTGATCATGCTATGATTTTGTGACTGCCATAGGTTCCTTAGATTTCTTTTAGTTGAAGCGTTGGGTGTTGTTTTTTTTTCATTTTTTCCTGAGGAAATACAAAAGTTCTAAGTTGAGAGTACTGATGTGCTGTGATTTTACGATACTTTCAACGCTTAAAACTAAGAAAATATGCTACTCCCGGGTATATTTATATAGATATAATATATTTTTGTTATGTATTGTAGGGAAACAGGTTCAGACAGTGAAATGGGCATAATGAGCCTAAAATGGGCTAAGTTTGGACTGTCAACAAGGTAATGAGTCATCATGTCACTAGATGATTCGTTCCCTGAACCGTTAGGAGAAGATGAGTTTGAAATATTAAATTTGGGATGAAGAAAATGTTGAAGATGCAGTGACACCACGACTCATCATGTCAGCCACGAGTCGTTAGGTGGTTCGTGAGGACTGAAAGTTAAATCTGATCACAAGTTCTGTGGTTCACAACGAGAAGAGTAAAGAGTTGTCACACGACTCCATGACTTGTCAGTAGCATTCGTCAAGTTGATGTTCAAAATTTAAGTTGAAGTACTGAGAGTGGCGATGGAAGGAGCAACGAGTCGTTATGAGACTCAACGACTCGTCATGAGCAGTTTTGTGCAGTCATCCAGAACACTGGAATTTTAGGACTCATAAGCAATGAAGGACTTCACGACTTGTATATTCACTTAATGAGTCGTTAGGTGAGCCTTCCTCCAGAGGCTTTTGCTGAGCACGAGCCGTCACTACACTTCACAACTCGTTAGGACACCTAACTAGTCATTGACACTGCCGACCTGCATTCCTTGTTAAATTAGGAAAGGATTTGTCTAGTGTGTATAAATATCTTATATAGGTTTATTTTTACAATTGACAATTTTTTACCATAATTTCATCGTTGTTGATCGACATTAAGGTTCAAGAAATAATTTTCATAATTATTTTCTTGAATTTGGGGATTCAAAAAACTTTGGGATTATTGATTTTAGATTCTTGTTGATTAATTCAGGACGTGTGGTTCTTCTACAAATTTTTTGTATGTTTACAATTATGATTTCTTCTATAATTATTAATTGTTTTTTTTTAGCGTGAGTAGCTAAACTTATAACTAGGATTGTGGGAACCATGATGAATTAACACACATAG
>JACEIK010002400.1:113875-133664 GCA_018107945.1 Datura stramonium
CAATATATATACACCTTATATATATATATATATTTTTAATCAATACACTTTTCATATAGTATATTTATTTTTCATATACACATTATCTGCATTTTTATTTGGCCAGATCGGTACCAAACAACCGTTAAGCAACGTGAACCAGTAAAAGCAAGGGTCGTCAATGGGAGAATAGAAGACCCATGACTTTGTCTCCATGATGAAAATACCAGAGCAACACCTTAAATCATAAACCCAGTCAAATCTGAAATAGAAAACAATGATACTGAACGAATTATGCTAGAAGAGGCTCTCGTTGGAACTCAAAAAAAAGGTAGAAAACAAAATTTGGGCCAAAAAAGGAAACTTGAAATTGAAATAAATATATGCCCCCAGAACAAAGCTAGAAGAAATTGATCTTTGGATCTGCCCTTGTAGCTGAAAAGAGAGGCTATTTAATTATATGAGAAAAAAAATTAATTTACACAACCACGTCTTCAAAAAAATTTAAATCCAAAAATAATATTAAAAAAACTGAAAATATAACAGAAAGAGAGTATAAGAATTGATTTAAATGGAAATTTAGTACCAAAGGCTAAAGAGCCGGAGTAAGTGAAGTGGCTTGAAGGCTAGGAATAAAGTGTTCCTGAAGGAGTAGACAGAGGAAACATGTAGGGAAAATGATGAGAGATGAGTCAGTATGTAACACCTTGTATTTTCGAGCTAAGATTCGACCTATTTTATATGTGTGAGTAAAATTGAACCAGAATCTTTTTTGAGTTCTCTAAAGTGTTTGGAGGAGTTTATTATACGTTATAAAATGTTAAGGATATTCCGAGTTGATTAAATAATAGAAGATTGAGTTTTAAAGTGGTAGGCCTTGTGTTGTGTAGTATACGACCATAAAATTTACTTTTGGGCCTTACTTCAAGTCATGGATGGATATGGAGAGGAAAAGTTATTGTTTACTCGGTTTAGGGACACATTATCTTGACTGCAGGCACTACAAAAAAACGGATAAATTTTGGAGGTTGGAAATTTAATTTGCATAGGTTCTTAACCTCTGTTATTTGCTGTCACAACAGGTGGATAAACCGCCGTTGTTATAGTAACCACTATTAATTTGCAGCAGATTAATGCGGAGGTTTTCAAAACTTTCGTGACCGCAAATAACGGAGGTTAACAACCTCCTCAAATTGATTTTTAAACCTCTGCAATTTACTATAGTATCAAGAACTAATATGTTCTTATCCCATCTTGAGTAGGTTTTAAATGTAATTTTTGTCACTTTTAAATATAATTTGATCACAAATATTATCTTCATGAGCCAACTTTTTATTCATCAAAATATCAAATTGAGAAATATTAACATTCTATTAAATCATTCAAAATATTAAGATAAAGTAGCATCATGTTCTCAAACTAAATTCATTTCAAAACATTCACTTAGTCAACTAATCACATTATCAAAATACATCCATTACAATTTAAAGCAATTTTAATGGTCTTCATTAGGATTGCTAGAGCTAGAAGATCTTCTTGCATCCATGGGTGCATCAGTTGGCTGCAAAAAAAAGACAAAAATAACAACTTAGTTCTGGGTAATATTTAAGCAAACATAAGACCTTTAAAATGGATACATTCCAAGTAAATGACAGTTTAAAGGAGGATCAGTAAACAAAGACATCGAATACACAAATATGAAGTTCAGCAGAATACTTTTCAAGTAAATCACGGAGAAATTTCATCAATGTTATCTTCTATTACTTTTAAAAAGGGGCACACGGACTAAGCTTTCTCTTCAATCATGAGTTATCCTTGCCTGAATAATGCCTGGATAAGGGACTGTCATCTGGCTTTTATAATTTGAAGATTCATTCTTGCCTTTTCAATCTTGAGATTAATCCCACGAAACTCTTCATTATTTAGTTGTTTAAGTAGTGTCTTGAGAGATTTCAAGTTCAATCAAATATTTTGCATCTTATTTCTAGCTCAATCTTTTTTTCTCATCTCTCTTTCACAATGAAAATAAATCTTGAATGTTCAGCCCATATGCTAAAGAATCTAAAAGAAACTTTAACATTTCACTGGATGTACTAAGTTGCATAGGTGTATGATCAGACATATCACGAAATCCATAAATAAGTGATCATATGTCCCCATTTCATGATGGAAATTTGATGGAAACTAAGCTACAAGTAGCACATCACAACAAATGAAATAAATTTCTTGATTACTACTAGTACTAATGCTAGTGACCTCATTTATTTCACATGAAAAGCATCCCTTCATGAAATAAAAAATAAAATTATGAAAGACATCAAAAATTGAAAAACTTTAGTGTCTTACCATTGTAGGAGGAAAAGCAAAGCTCCCAGCAAATTGTTCTGGAATTGACCCTTCCTTCATTATCATATATTCTTTGAGAGTATTCAACAATTGATTGTACTTCTCTTGACATCCGAAAGAAGAACATCCAACATTGTTACTTGGAATTCTAATACCACTAATACGAAGATTTGATTGTTTAAAAGTAGTGCTTGGAGTAGCTCCTAACCTCATACATCTTACCCTTCCTGGATGTTCTTTTCCTAGCACCCTACCAACAACATTATTTGGAGAAATTTTAGACTCATCCATGGTACTTTGACTCACCGCTAGCTTGAGTTTTTCCTAAATACAACATGCATAATCAAGAAAAGTTGTGTCAACCTTATACCAACATGAGGCAGCCTTAATGTGACAAATGTAATGTATTATAGTGTAGGAAATTAATTCCATGACCTTCCTTCTAGAATGACAAGCAAGATGTAATAAAAATATAATTTAGAAGCAATATTTGTAGCTACAACAATAGATAAATTGATCATAGTGCCCCATCACTATTAGTTCGACTCAAAAATCTRCCAGCCMTTCCAGCAAGAAGAAAAGAAGAAGAAGAAGAAGAAGAAGAAGAAGAATAAGAAGAAGAAGAAGAAGAAGAAGTAAGAAGTCACGAGTGCAACATACACATATTTTTTTGCCTCCTCATTTAYATAGGRTCCATCTTTTTTCTTGTGTGTAGCAAGATAGAGTTGTGCTCGTCCAGGCCTTCTTCCTATCTCAGCCATCTATGTATGAAAAATAAATAGGAATAACTTAATTAAAATAGAAGGAATAGATACATAATAAATAAGTTCAATTAGAAAAATAAGATAAACGAGGTGACATTGTTTACTGTTTCAGCCCTTCATCTAGAGTGCAACTTTGAGCCACCAGTATGTCGAACTGTTTTCTTCTTTCGGTTTTCAGCATTTCTTTTACACATTTTCTAACAACAAGATATATTAAGTAAATTATAAGCGAATAATCATATAGCGATGTTTTTATTGTGTGATTTTAGAAAAATACCTGAGTATTATCTCTAAAATGATAGTTCAAAAAAGAAGTCCATTGATCCCGAGCAATACCTTCAGGAACATTATTCATGATATCATCTTTGGTCTTAAGTGGGTCATTGAACTCGTTCCACAACTTTTGCCTACTTCCAGCCCATTTCTTTCCAATAGAGCGATAAAAATATATTCCTGCAATATCCTCAGTTGTCATAAAATAAAAATGGGGCTTCGAAAATAAAAATTGATTGGTTAGTCTATCTTTTACATGCAAATATAAAGTTGTAAAATTATAGAGCTTATACCTTTATGATGTTATCAAAGCAGTCGTTGAAATATGATTGAGGCATATCCGACCATTTATCAAAGCTAATAGGAAATATGGAGCAGTTGGTTGCTAAAAGACCACATAAGCCTGCAAGAAGGCCTTGTGCTTCGCCAATTGGATCCAAGAAATCAAAYAGAACCATAATACGTTCTCCCCTGGATAAACTTAACACTTCTCTAGGTCTCACTTTGAGCTTTTTTTYATTTCATTGTGAATCTGGAATATTTAAAACAGTGGTGATGAGAATCATTAGGGTAGTGACTAAACAAGCTAAAACAAGCTATATATAATTAAAAATAAGATGTGGAAGGCATGAGACTTTTATTCACTAATTAATCATAAGATGTGAAAGGCCACTGCCAATGGTAAGTTATTGGAATTAAAATGTTGAATTCAAAATAACAATCAATGGCAGAAATTGCAAGCGAGAAGATAACTATTACCTATTGCATCCACAGTCCAATGATGTGTAGACTCACGTGTGCGCTTGCTGGATGGTTTTTGTTGTAGTGTGGAACTAACAGAAGGTGTATGTGACATGACATGAGTTGAATGAGTTGGTTGTGATGTGACCTAAAATGAAGGAGCTTGATATCTTGTAGCCCGAAAGGAAGGAGTTGGTTGTGATGTGGCATGAAATGAAGGAGCTTGTTGCCTTGTGAACTGAAATGAAGGAGTTCATTTTCTTGTAGCCGAAAATGAGGGAGTTGGTTATGATGTGGCCTGAAATGAAGGATCTTGATATCTTGTAGCTTTAAATGAAGGAGTTGGCTGTGATGTGGCCTAGAATGAAGCAGCTTGATATCTTTTAGCTTGAAATAAAGGAGTTAGCTGTGATGTGGCCTGAAATAAAGGAGTTTGCTGTCTTATAGCCGAAAATGAAGGAGTTAGTCGTGATGTTACATCTTGTGTAGTATCAACAGGTGAAAGTGATGATTCAGTTGTTGGTACAGATTGCACTACATGTCATGAAGGATACAGTGACTGAACAAACTTTTTCAAGTTCTTGAAACGTTTGGTCTTCTCCATATATACAATTGAACAGTCTGTCACATGAAGAGATAATGAATATTTCAACATGTTCCAATTATAACAGTCAGATTGTTATGATAAGTCACATAGACCACTTTAAATACCATAGAGGTATGTCAAGTCATCCAACTTTAAAATAACAAATTTCAGCATATATTCGAATTATAACTGTCAGATTGTTAAAATTCCAATCATCACATAGATTTCATGGCACACAAAGATTGAGAACATACCTTGTCTTTAAAATGTCAATAGAATACCAAATAATACAAACTAACTACCACGTTGTTTGACAGAGGTAAAGAAATTGCATCGTTTCACTACTAACCTGTTGAAGATAAGCATATTAATAATACATTCAATGATACACAAAATAAACCAACAAAGATACACAAAAACTAGAATTCCTATTCAGACACATGCTTATCTATTGCAATTTGAATATTTTGATAATCAACATCAAAAAATTGTTCAAGTTCTTGTTGTTGGTAGGGGTGATTCTCGTATATTTCTTCTTCTCTGACTTCTCCCATGTCAAACAAATCTCTTGGCTTTAGATGTATAGCCACTCTCCATCCTTCATCAGTTTCATCATCAACATAGTAAATCATATTTGCTTGAGATGCTTCAATATAAGGATCATCATCCTCATGATCACCAATGTGAATCAATCTAGAAAAATTGACACAATTGAAATTCCAAACATCTCTTTTGAAGCCTCTGTCCTGAGTAGTATCATCCCACTGAAATTTAAAGAGCACTACCATGAATCTGATAATAATTCAACTCAATAATGTCTTCTACCTTTCCTCAATATGGCAGGTCCGCTTGCCTTGCATTTCCATCTGCAATAGATGCAACACAAGAGGTGTTAGATGTAAGAAAAATTCCACTATTTTGAGTTTGTAATCCTTGATCTCTTGACAAAACCTGAAATTTATATCCATTAATGTTATAAGTAGTGAATCTTCTAGCTTTTGGTGCTGGACCTCGTGCTAGAAACTTCATATCGGTGGAGATTGTGTGTGCAATTTATTGATTCATAATCTAAAAATGATGAAATTATTTTAGTCTATTAGATTAAATCAGATTTAAAAAAACTATGTAAAGCAAATATTGTTATATCATTTACTCACCCGCTTCTGGAACCAATCAACAAACTCTCTATTTACTCTCCTCTCTATATCTATTGCTAAAGGTCTCCGTCCTCTTGCACCTTTTCTTATGTAATCCCTAAATTCACTTCAAATGAGCTAATTATATTAATTTTAATCGCTTTAACTCTACATATTTGGTCAAAAAGCATATCAATTTTATTTACTTACTCAATAAATGGCTTCGCTGCTTCTTAATTAAATAACACATATCGATGAGCATGAGACTTCTCCAAAGGTGTGAATGAGAATGTAGAGGAGCCACTAACTGACTTTCCTTGTGGAGAGAACATTGAAGATATTTCAGAAGCCTCATCAAGATTTTGCTCATCGTTGACAAGTCTAGGCCTATTCACCCTTGACTCAATCCCCTCAAAATAGCGAGAACAAAAAGTTAGAGCTTCTTCAACAATGTGACCTTCAGCTATAGAACCTTCTGGTTGTGCCTTATTCCCTAAGAGGGACTTAAAATGGCCTAACATCCTATGAAAAAAAATGAAGGTTAAGAATAATTACCTAATTAAAGTAGTATAACATATTAATTAAAAGTCTAAAAAGAAATATTTTACCTTTCAACAAAATACATTCACCTGTAATGAACCGAGCCACCTAGTATTGCTTCATCCGCAAGATGGACAGTCAAATGAACCATTACAGTAAAGAAAAATGGAGGAAATAAAATTTTCATGTGACAAAGTGCAATACAATATGATCTTGTAGCTTTTTCAGATCCGCCAGACTCAAACTTTTAAGACAAAGTTGTCTGAAAAAAGAAGAAAGCTCTATTAATACTGCAACAACCTCCTTTGGTAGCACATTGAGAATTGTTATTGGTAGAAATTGTTGCATAATGTTGTGACAATCATGACTTTTTAATCCGAAGATCTTCTTATTGTACAGATCAATATAATGGGAAATATTACTTGAGTAACCATCTGGGACTGAGACATTTTTTAAAGTTTTGAGGAAGGCCTCATTCTTGTTTTTTGAAATTGTAAATACACCAAGTCAATAATTTTCATCCTCATGAAGCAAAAGTTCACGCCTTAAACCCGTATCTTGTAGATCTCTTCTTTCCTTAATGTTATCCTTGGACTTTTCTTTATCATTGAGTAAGGAATATATAACATTGTCAAACACATTTTTTTCAATGTGCATGACATCTAAATTATGGCGCAACGATTTGAATTCCCAATATGGAAGGTTAATGAATATGCTTTTTTCCTCCATTATTGTGCTGCACCTTTCCTAAAATTTCTTTGTCTTGATTGTTTCCTTCTCTCATTCAACTCTGCTGGTTTTCCAAATGTAACATCAATATCTTTCAGTTGCTGTAAGATATCAGTCCCAGATAACTTTCTTGGCGGGTTTCATTCCTCCACATTACCATCAAAGTGAAATCTCATCAATTTAAATTTATGATTTCTTGCTAAAAATCGACGATGACCAATAAAGCACCACTTTCTACTGTGACGAAGCCGACAAGGTTCTACATCAAAATTACAACCGGACATGCTAAACCAGTATGCGAATTCCATCTAGATAAGATATCGAGTCCAAGAAGGTCACTGATTGTCCACATAAGAGCTGCTCGCATTCTAAACATCATACTTCTTGATGAATCAAAAGTTTCAACACCCTCTCTCCATAACACATTCAACTCTTTAATAAGGGGTTGTAGGTAAACATCTATGTTATTTCCTGTCATATGTGGACCTGGGATGATCATTGATAGGATAAAATTAGTCTGTTTCATACACAACCAACGAGGAAGGTTATATGGAACCAAAACAACTGGCCAAATGCTATAAGTAGTACTCATCATGCCAAAAGGGTTGAAGCCATCACTAGCTAGGCCTAATCGAACATTTTGAGGATCAAATGCAAATTCAGGAAAAGTTGTATCAAACCTCTTCCATGCCTCACCATCTCTAGGATGCCTCATGATCTCGTCTTTGTTTTTGTTCTCAACGTGCCATCTCATATGCTCTGCTATCTTAGAACACATGAACAATCTCTGTAATCTTGGTTTGAGTGGAAAGTAACGCAAAATTTTTGTAGGCTTCTTGGTTTTCTTCTTACCTGCCGCAGTCACAAGATCTTCATTTCTCTTCTTATTAGTCTTCCATCTAGAAGTGGGACAATACTCGCATGTTTGCTCATTATCATCACCCCCCCAATACAATATACAATCATTTGGACAAGCATCTATCTTTTGATAATCAAGACAAAGCTTACTTATGGTTTTCTTGGCCTTATAAAAAGAATCAGGGATCCGAGCAAATTTAAATGTATCCCTCAATAAATCTAGTATCATGGTCATTCCCTTGTCACTTAGACCAGCCAAACACTTTATGTGATACAATTTTACTAAAAACTCTAACTTTGAGTACTTGGACCCTTCAGATAATTCTTGATTTCCATCTATAAGAAACTCAAAAAAGTCTTTGTTATTTTAAGCGGACTCATCATTTAGTATTTATTCTCCCCCCATTCGTTGGGATGGACCTTCATCAATACCCTCGTGCCTTAATCCCCCACATGCTTCATTGATCAACATTTCAATAGGATTTTCACGAGGCATTGTATCCCGTGTGACATCAAAGTTTCTAGAAGTATGTAATATATTTCTTTCGCCATGAATAACCCAAGTGACATAATTTTGAGGGAATGACTTGCAAATCAAATTATCAAACACTATTTTTCTAGTCTGCCACTTTGCAAATCCACATATAGGACAAGGACATTTAATTCTATCTCCTATAATAGCATTTGCAAATGCAAAATCTAAAAATTGATTTAAACCAAGCACATATTCAGGGGTGTTCCTTGGCTTTCCAATCCAAGATTTGTCCATTGGAAAGTATTAATTTTTAAGTTCAGCGATGAACCTTTCCCAAAATAAAGATAAAATATTAGTTCTACTTTATTAGATGGAAAATAAATATTCAGAATTAACTATGAAACACATTCTACCTAGAAAACTATAAGTATCCAAATATAAAATGGGAAAAAGGGCATTATGTTGTAACCCTATATGATGAAAACAGAAGCGTTCTTTGGGAAAGCACAATTAAGGGGAAACAACAAAAGAAATATAGCAGAAGCAGCTTAAACTCAAGAAGAAACATCAGTTTGATACAACAGTTGGATTTGACTTATAATGTTTTTTCTTGCACTATTAATGTATTTTAACTTATTCCAATATATACTTTATGTAATTATTTCACCTTATGCGACATAGTTACTAATTAGATAGTTAAAAACATATTTTTTTTATCATGATTCAATTACACTGTTAATTACAGTAATAGAAAGAATAAATTATTATACTTTTAAGTAATCTGATAGTGTAAAGTTTATGTGTCTAGAAATGAAGTACAGAAACTTAGATTTGTCATTTATATACACAGAGTCCACATCTACCCACATATATAAAAGTAATTTGGAGGTCTATCATTCTTGGTTGGGAAGGAGAGGTCCATGAGACAACCAATTAATACACAAGTACATATTTTATACTAAAAAAACTAACACTAAAATCATTTGGTTTCTTTTTTGGCCACACTTGTATAATAATATCTTAAGAGTTTCTATCCCTCATCAATTGTTGAGGCATTTTCACTATTCTTGGAGTTTTTGAAATGAAATATGTTCTCCTAGCTGCTGTAGTTTTACTTGCTTCTATTTTTACAACCTACCATATTTACCAAATGCTTAAAACCATATAGTGGTACTTATGTAAGCAAGAAAAAATAAGAAAAAAAAGGAGGAATTACATCCATGAAGTTCATCAACTGTGTATTCTTAACACTAGGAATCCATGAAGTTGAATTTTTACTATTTAGTGATTTATTTTTATCTTCCAATTATATGCATCTACCTTGAGTTATATACTTCAGATATAAATATATCTATTCACTAATTATAAATCTCATGTTATATTTAGTTAAAACTACTAAGGAACTGCGGTAAGTACTCTTACAGTTAACRTTTTGGACAAGTTATACAGCTAAAAAGCGGCCTAATAAATTTATTTCAATTGCAGTATATGCTTTCTGGAGACTGGACGAACATCGATAATTTATTTTCGCACATTGATAAAAAATTCAAAATCTCATAAATCAACCAAATTCAACTGAAACTCCCATTGTAGTGTTTTCAAACAAAGTGTTCAAAAGCACTTGAAAAGCTGTTTAATCTATTCACTTAATCCATAATATGGCAGATGTTTGATTTAATTTCAATTTGAGATTTAAATTCAAATCAACCACAAAAATAAACTCCATTAGAATTGGTTCTAAATTCATTCTAATCCGCAGCAGATGCAACACATGAACCAAAACAATCACAGTGTTCGAATTCTCACTGTAGTTTGAGATTTATCTTAAAAAACTCCATTAGAAGATAGAAGAAATCACCTTTTGAGAGATGAAGCGCCAGCGATGAAGAACCCCGATGGAGAAACAATGATGAAGCGATGAAAGCAGAGATGATGAAATGATTAAAGCGGCGACGAGGGCAGATGTTTCTGGAGAAAGAGGGATGAGGGCAGATGTTGAATTAATTATTGTTGTTTTGATTAATAAATTCTTTTCATAGCTGTAGTGGATATATTTATTTAATTGGATATATTTTTAATATTGCTGAGGTTTATTACCTTCATTAAATTATTTAATTTTGTTGGGGTTAACAACTGCCTCATATTTATTCAATTTGTGGAGGTTATTAATATCCTCCACAATTTACCTCTTTTTTGTAGGTGAAAGGCTTTGCATAAACAATCAAAAACATGAACCTTATGTTGAGTTTACGGTAACGTTTAACTTTAAACAATCATATCTCCTGATATAGGATGTATTTTTGGATGTTCTACTATGAAATAAATATCCAATAATCAAATTTTCAAAGCAACCAACCACTCAGAGTAAAAATTATGACTATTTTAGTTAGCACTATCAAACAGTCAAGTCGCGGCCGTAAGTCACATGTATGAGCTGTAAAATATGACTTACCATCCACAAAAGCCTACCATATGTTGGAGGCAATGACCAAATATTTTTCCAGGTGACTTATGACCTAATATACGGTCATATATANATACAGTCCATATATCAACAACTATTGATCATATATCAGTTATACTATTCGAATATCAATTTTTTTTAAATCTTATAAAAATAATATTTTGGGTTTATTTACATACTTTTCGCTCTTTGATCAACCCAACAACTCCGAAGAGCTCTCTCTTATCCCCTCCTAAGTCTAGGTAAGTGTTCTCCATAATCTGAAAACATGAATCTATGAGTTTCTACATGATTCTAACATCAAATCCTCCTTCTATCTCTAATGAAATCAAGAACTCACTTCTTGGGTTTAAGACTTGATTTTGAGCAAGACCCACCATCTAGAAAAGAGATTAAACTTCCTTTCAGACCAAGTGTTTCTATGACTCTCTAAGTGATTTTGACAATCAATTGCGGACTCTAAATAAGAATCTACCATAAAAACCTAGGGTTTCTAAGAGAACTCATCTCAAGGTTCAAGAATGGAAATCTGAAATGTCTTCTCCAATGTTAGGATTTTGATTTGAGTAAATTGGAGTCATTAAAGATATGTAAAACTATATCTATGTGTGGGACATCATTGTTCTTCCCCACAACCGTTTCTTCAAACTCGTGAAATTGCTTCAATGAATAACTGATAACGTCCAAAATAGACTCCTCTTTTATGAAAAAGCATAAACAGTCATTGTATAAAAATAAATATCCCGCTAGATGTCGGGTTCGAATCCCACAGAGAATTGAGTCGGTAATTTGAGAGTTATGAACTAATTCAAACTAGAGCGCATAATTGTTCAACATTTTAAGAGTAAAATTGGGGGGAGATTAAAACAGAAAATAACTATCTAATTCTAAACTAACACTAATTGGGGGGAATTCCAATTGAAGCAATCACAAGTGAGAGGCCAGGGGCATTCTACAGATTGGATCACAATTAAATCGGGAATTGACTAGCCTTAGATTCTCTCACAAGTTCAACAAGTGTAAATAATCTTGCGAAGTGGGTAATCTCAGCTTCTCAGCCTATTGACTGCCTCTTGCTAGAGTTATGTAAAAACTCTAGCCACAATTTAGCTCAACCTGATTTGATTTGGATTAGCAACTGCATTGTTCCTAGCTATTAGTTTCCAATAAGGAATGAGAAAGCAATTTCAGCTATTTCTAGCCTAACTTCACAATCTCTTATCCATGCCCACAACTATATTCTCTTTCAATACTTAATTATTCTCTCTCAATAAATAATCAAGAAAGAATAAATAGACCCATATCATAATCAATGGATCTTCATTAATAGATTGAAGAGAATCTAATAAATTTACACTTAATTGAAAAACATGAAGATGTCTCTAGCAATACCCAATCCAATTAAGTATTCATCATCACACACCTCTAGTTAATGATTTTAGCTACTCATAGTTAAGAAATTCAAAAACACATCCATCAACAACATCATTAAATTTAATAGCAAGAGCAGATAAATCAATTTCAAAAAATAATCTTCAACAATAGCTGAAACTTACTACTACAAAAGGAAATAGAACAGAGTACTTTCTACAATTTTCGCTCAAAATCTCCCTCTTTCAGCTAAGAGAATGTTCTTCATCTAGAAGGAGAAAAGATGATGTGATGTAAGCTTTTGTTCTTTCTTCAAATTCTCTATATCTATCCTTCTCTCTGCATATCTGAGTACAAAGTACTTTATCTCTATTTATACCCTGAAAAGTAGGGCACTTTTCATCTCCTTTTCAATGTTGGACGATTATACACTTATGAGCATCATTATGGAACCGGTGAAGCATCGACGGTTCGCCGGTTACAATCCGTGGACCGCCGGGTCTTAAAGCCATTTTCCAGAACTTTTGAGTATCATTCGACGATTGGACTGGGGACTCTCCGATGGCAAGTCGTGAACCGTCGGTGGCATTACTCCTTCGAGGCAGTGATATTTGGCCCTTGGCCGGTGTTTTGCCGGTTTACGTCTGCAAAATGCTGATTCACCCTCTCTTTCTTCTTATTGCTCCATTTTTGCTCTTTTCTTTACTCTTAGCGATCTACACACAACGAAAGCAAATAGGGCATAAAATCCAAATTATCAACTCAAGAACAAACAAAAACTCAAGTTTTAGAGCCTAATGAGTTGGTAAATAACCAACTCATCAAACCCCCAAACTTAAATCATTTCTTGTCCTCAAGTAATGCACTACTCAACTATTGAGGAATATACCACCTTTCTTCAAAATTAGAGCTCGCCGATCACCTAGACTATGACAACCCAAATATACTCACCATGCTCACCAAAAAAGAGAAGAAAATACCCCCCAAAAGACCAAAACAATGAAGATGTTTCAAGAAGGAAACCACTTTCTATCAAGCAAAGCTTATGAATGGAATCATTTATCAATACAAGGGCATTGCTCAACCAAGTAGCACACATAGCATCTCAAGTCATAATCAGTGAAAATTCATATCTTGCCTTAGAGTTTATACTCCTTGCCCCATGTTCACCTTAACTCTGAATGCTCTTGCATCCCCAAAAAGGAATGATTCCACTCACCAAAATAAGGATCCCTATTCTTTTGGTCATGTGATCATTTGAATGCACACAAGGGATTAATTGGAAGATACACTCACATTCACTCTCCCAAAAGATATCTTCATGCATACATTTGACCCATAGGTTTACCCTTCATGTAATTCGCCACTATATAGAGTAGTTGCACCTAGAATAGTTTAGGACTTGCGGGTTATGATGTAAGCTCGAGGTGAGGGTAGGATGAACATTTGGCTATAGTGACTAGATCCTCCCTAATGCTTTTTATAACATACCTTGCATCAATTCCACTCACTTAACCTTCTTTCCCTTCTTTCCTTGTTGATGACTTTAATTTCTTTAACACTCCCCCTTATAACCCCTTTTTTGCTGTCACAACCAGCCTTATTACATCAAGAGGAAACACCAATTCACACAAATTGTCTTTTTTTTATTTATCCTTTGGTGCACTTTTGACAAAAGGCAGTGTTCCCTCCACACTATAATTCTTATCTTCCCCCTTTGTTTATCATATCCCCAAACTTAGACTTTCGCCTCATTTTTCACAAATGTTTTATCACTCCCTCTTTCTTAGGCCTTAAGCCTCATTTCATTACTTATCTTGTCACTAGCATCTAGGGAGAATGGGAGCCAAAAAGAGGTATTAAGAATGGTCTTAAGGCTTGTAATGTGGCTGCCAAAGAAAGGGTTTAAGGCTCAACTTTGGCTAACAAGGATCGATGCTAATGGAGGGCATATGGGTGAAGTGACTAGAAAAAGGAAAGCCCAAACTCATGTTCTTGGCACAACTACATCTAGGATTTTATCTTGAATCACATTTGAGGCAAGTTCTAAACAAGATGTAATGCATGAGATTCATCAAAAATGTCCTAACAACACAAGGCATCACCCTTAAAGGGTCTACGAGAGTCATTCTCAACACGAAACACCAAACTAGACATCAAAGCAAGCAAACATCATAAGTCAAATAGGGAATTTACAATGTATGACAAAGAATGCTATGTTATGGTGTCTGCACTTGCTCATTATCTTCATTCTCATGCCCTTGTTTTTGCAATTCCATTTCAACAAGAATTTTTTATCGGTGATTCCTCTCAAAAAAACTTCACAAAAGACTTAGAGCAACATGGAATTTTTCCTTAAGAATGTCGCCACTCAATCCATCATCAGGAAAAACCAACCCGGTTCGACAACAAAAATAACAAAAATGACAGAGAATGCTCCTTGGGAAAGAACCATGCTCAAAATAAAACCCTCGGAGTTTTAATTTCTACAATACTATTTACAATGGCGAATAAAGAACAAGACTATGGGGTCATTTCATTCAAGATTTTCAATATTTTGCAATTCAAATAAATGATCTGATTTAGTCACTAATAATTCATCATAAAAACTTGAACCAAATCATTCATTCTTTCATTTAAAAACGGGACACGCCCGACAAGGGAAATCATTAATCATTGAAATAAAACCCAATAGCCTGATAGAGGCTGGACTTACTCAAACACAAACAAAACATCAGAATATAAAAAGAAACATTCATCCCTGGCCCCCTAATCAATCGCGCTCATCCCTCCCCCACTTAAGAGCATACATTGTCCCCAATGTAAATATGCAAAAGGGAAAGGGAAAAGAAACTCCCTGAGTGGGTCACTCCTCTTCATTGTCAGCATCTACCTCAACATAATCACCTTCACTGGCCTCACCTAGACCGGCGAAATCATTTTCCAACCCTTCAAATAGGTCATCAATTAGCCCCTGAACTGAGGAAGGAGTAGCCATTGCAGCATCCAAGGCGCTCATGTAGGGCATCTCAACCAAAGTTTGACACTTCCACTCATGCACCTTGGTTCGGAGGGAAGTAACTTCCCCTTCTACTGCATCCACCCTCTTTCATGGAGACATTCTCGTACAGTGACTTGAGCTCCTTCTTGATAGTTTTAGAAATGAGTGCGGCCAGGCTCTTATCTAAATGTTGAGTCGTGTGAGTTCGTTATCTTCACAAGTTGATAAAGACCACTTGACTGAGAGAATTGTGGAGGTGGAGAAGCTCCTCGCTGAGGCATGTCACCCGATGCTTGGCCCGACATTTCAGGATGGGACACATTGGACTCTAGGGCGATTGGTTATTGGGCTGACCCATGGGAGAAGGATTCTTATTGCACTCCAAAGGCCTGCAATCGCTTTCTTTTCACTGTCGGTGCCTCAGCATCTCTCTTCGGCTCAATATAGATCACACTCAAAGAAACGGAAGGAGTTTCATTGGGGAATAAAGGTACCCTAGCTGCTGTGAAAAGCTAGGAAATTAAGACAGCATAGGCCATTGAGGTATTGGACTGCTGGGCCTTTTTATTCATTTGTTGACAGACAATTTCCCTAAAGTTAATGGGGACTTTCGTCATTATGCAAGCGATAAGGATGGTGGTTTCAAGGCTGACCCTCTGCTCATTTTTAGAGGGGATGTTCCGAGCACAAGCAAAATCGAGCCATAGCTTAGCCTCGAACTTCAAGTCGTGGCGAGAAATCTCACCACCCATAGAGGCCCAAAGAGGATTACCAACAACTATGATGCGGCCTACCCAAGCGAACTAATACTTCATAGAAGCCACCCTTGCCATGTACTCCATAGCGGAGTCAACTTAGTCCTCCTAAAACAGGTAATTGATGGCCGTCGAGGTTATATCAACCTCCACTCCCCAGATCATCACTGATGGCAACCATGGGAAATCACCAACTTTTCAACAGTGCTGCATACTTTCCTATCAAGCTTGATATGAGGCCTAGAATTCAGCTACCAAGCTGGGGTAGTAAGGTGGAAGTGGGTTGGAAAATGCATGCCACTTCCTGCCGGTAAACTGCTCAGTGATGTTGCGAAAATCACCTTTTATCCCTGCACAATCAAACTGCTTTTCCACAGTGACTGAACGACCTTGGCAAATAATGTAGTGGTCTTGTATATTGGGGATTCAGAAGATGATTGCCTCCTTTGTGTTGTCCCGAGGTGGGGTAGCCTTTTCCTTGCCCTTGCCTTTACTATAAGAATAACCAGGGACCTTTCATTTTTCCTATATTTCTAGTAGAAGACATGGTTTGTTTTTATGCAAGAAGTATGTTAGTGACAATAATTTGAAGTAGAAATTAAAAGAAAACAAACTAGACTACAGAAAAACTTGAAAAAGAAGGGAAAACAAAACAATCGTGTAAATAACCAATAGCACCGGAGAGGGACCGACAGTTCGCAGAAGGCATTTCGCGGACCCCCGATTGCCCGCCGATTCCTTACAAAAAACTAGGCAAATGAGAGGGTTTCAGTGGTTTAAGAGGTTAATCGCTGGTCAAGGTTTGTGAATCACCGATGTAGCGCAGGATCCACCTAATGGCCAAAGCCCATTTTCAAAGTGAACCGGTGCTCCATTGGTGATTCGCCGAATCTGACCGGCGAATCACCGGACCCTGTCGTCCCCAAATTTTTTTATCACTATTCACAAGAACCCATTAACACCCACTCACATCAAACATAAAAGAAGAACTACACCATTCAAACATATATTTATCATGTTTAGCCCTTAAGAATTGCGTCACCCAGTCTATCATTGGGCAAAACATCGTGCTTTACCCAAATGGGTCAATCAGACTTCACTCTTTTCATAATTTCACACATAAAAGAACCTCCCCATCCCATTCGACAAGCATGTATCATTCAATAATTTAACAAGGAACGTAAATAATGTATCAAATTTAAAGAATTAAGTTGCAGTAATAAAATTAAAACAAGGGCAAGAAAATTGTTATCAAATTAGGACATTGCTTGCACAAACTTGAATTTCAAAAAGGGCTTAACTAAACCTTGCAATGGCACCTTAAGATATCTTTAGTGTAGAGACTATGAGTGAAGTGAGTGTGTTGGTGAGATGTGGAGGGGGTTTTATAGGTGAAAGATGGAAGTGTGATAGGTTGAGGGGAAGGTGGAGAGTTTAATGTGGGTGTGTTGGTGGGAAGTGAGAAGGTTGAAAGGTTGAAAATGGATGAATATGGGGAATTGGTAATGTTGGGTAATGGAAAGACAAAAATGGAATGAAAAAGTGTTGGGAAAAAGGGAACTATGGGAATATTTGCAGAATAGGGTGGTTGGTCAGGTATTTGGAATTTTGTGGGCCCACTTCTTAAATTCTAATTTGTAATAACATCGCACCTCGACTGGCGTGTCATAGGTAGTTCACCGAATTACCACCAGTTGTTCGCCGTTGTGATATTTTTTTCCATTTATTTTGCCCAGCGATCTGTTTCCTGTCGGTGATCCACCGGCGGTCGTGAATCACATTAGCAACCCGCCAGGCACCCAGCGACTCTGTGGCTGAGCTTCAGGTTTCCTGTTCTCTAACGGCGATCCACCGGTGGCCCATAGATCTGATTCGATGGTTCACCAATGGGCCCGCCGGTTCTTCAATCCAAACCTCAGCCTTCTTCTTTGTGCTCTCCTTCATCGGTGGTTCGCGTTTGTCGACTGGCGGCTCGTCGGTCTCTCGCCAGTCCATTCCTCATGGTTTGTTTCTCCCTTTGTTGTTCATTTCATAGCTCCTACACAAACAGAGACAATTAAAACATCAAATAATTCAGTAAACACTTGGGTTGCCTCCTAAGAAGCGTCTTAGTTAACGTCGTGGCACGATGTTAACCCATTTTTAGCAACTCTTTTTCCATGAGTTATCATCCAACTCTATCCCCTTCAGCTCCCATCCCTTGTCAAAATTTTCATTTTGCAATAGTCCAACTACTTTGTGTTTGGAAGGTGTTGCAGTCGATGGACACACCTTGAAATTGACCTCCTCACTCCCAACCCGAAATTTTAGCTCTCCAAGATCCACATCCACCACGGCTCTACCCGTAGCCAACAATAGTCTTCCCAAAATAATGGGAACCTCTGCATCCATCTCACAATACAGAATAACAAAATAAGTCGGTAGAATAAACTTATCCACTCTCACCAGCACATCTTCTAGCACCACCACCGGTCTTTTTATTGACCTATCTACCATTAGTAGCCTTATTAACATTGGTTTCGTGCTTTCGAGTCCCAATTTCTTAAATATGAGTAGAGGCATCAAGTTTATGCTGGCGCCGAAATCACATAGGGCCTTTTTAAACACACATATTCCAATTGTGCATGGAATTGTAAAAGCTCCAGGATCCTCCTTTTTTGGAGCACGATTACTCATCATCACCGCACTTCAATGGTGCATTTTCTCTTCATTGCCTGTATCAACTACCTTTTTCTTCTTTAGCAAGTCCTTAATGAACTTTGCTTGACTGGGCATTTGGAGTAAAGCCTCAACTAACGGTATATTTATGGACAACTTGTTAAACATGTAAACAAACTTCCTAAACTGGGCATCCTTCTTTTTCTTGGTTAGCCATTTTGGATAAGGAGGTGGGATTCTTGATTCAACCCTATCATCATTCAGGGCCTTCATGCCCGCCTCATCGTCATCAGCATGGGGGAGGATTTCATCATCCTTTCTCTCTTTTTCCTCCTCAATATTTTCTTCATTCACTGGAGTTATTAGCATTTTATCGACTCCATCTTCTTCAACTGATTTTGGGCTTTCCTCCTCACTAGGCTTCACAAGGGAATCTCAAATCACCTTGCCACTCCTAGTGACAATGGCAATGCTTTGACCATCTTTCTTGGGATTAGGCATTGTGGCACTAGGTAGTGTTCCCTTCATCCAGGGATTCATTTGAGTCAATAGGTGATTCATTTGGGCTTCCAAATGCTTGATAGCAATCGAGTGTGAACTTACTGTTTAAGCGAGGTTAGATACCTCACCTCTCAATTCCTTCACCCCACTCTCGATCGACTCCACCTTCTTCAGAACTCTCGATAGGATTTGTTCAATTTTCGAATTGCTCGTATCACTCATGCCTGACTGATTTTGAGGATTGCCAACCTTAGAAGGTGGAATGTATGGGTTCGAACTCCTATGATAGAGATCACTCTCTTGGTTTGGCTCTTTATTACCCCACCTTTCATTCCTTTCAGGCCATCCTTGTGGTTCACGATTTCTCCATGCTTGGTTGTCATCCCTTGGGTGCCATGGGCCTTTGTTTACTCCTTGGAATCTAGGTCGAGGACTTCCCATTTGGTTTCCCATATATTGGAATTCTTCTCATATCTCGGCGGTGATGACTCTTGATCACGGGAAAAAATATTGTGCCCGTGATACGCTTTATAGCTTAAATTAGTCGTGTTGTCTAAGCTATTTGATACATTTTCATGTGATTTTATATAAAAGTGAAGATATGTGCTAACC
>JACEIK010002400.1:139302-156340 GCA_018107945.1 Datura stramonium
AACTTAGACTTAAATATCCTTCATCGAAAATGTCTATAACCAACACTTTAGGTATTTAAGATTCACGCTATAAATGGATAGTTAGAGGAATGGGTCCAGTGCCTGTGGGTTCGACAATCCGGTTCTTAAAAAGAGCCACTATATTACTTGCACGACCCGTACACTTGCTGGCTCATCAACTCTCATTCATATTGTAAGGGACCTTTCATTCCCATGGCATTTACTACCTTTGGCCTTCCTTGGGAGTGATGACTCATGTGGTTATGAGCTCCTAACAACACAACAAACTCACATTAAGTTGCTACAATGCAAAACTATTTCAACTTAACAATCAACACAAGATCATCAAGCGCTAGTCTCTGGCAACGGCGCCATTTTTGATAATGTCCAAAATATATCCCTTAATTCAAAGAATATACATAGCCGAAGTATCAAAACAAGTAACTCGACGAGTGTCGTGGTTGGATCCCATGAGGACTAGGGAATGATAATTTCAAGTGTCGATTGAGAAATTGATATTAGTTTGCACCATGTAGATTTAATAAAAGAACAAATAAAATTGGAGGAGTTGAAATTTTCAAAGAATTGTAATGGTTGATTTAGAGAAGTAAAATCGCAAAATCAGCTAAGTTGTCAACAAGGGTGTGAAATATTAGAGGTGCGGCGGTGTACATGAAATACTAACTAGATCGGGACATGCCAGGTCATCTTGTGAGTTCAATAAATGTAAATGATCTCGGAAAATGGGTAATCTCAGCTTCTCAGCCTATTGACTACCTCTAGATAGAGTTTTATTAAAACTCTAACAACTACTTAGCTCAAACCAATTTGATTTGGATTAGCAACTGCACTATTCCTAGCTATTAGTTGCCAATAAGGAATAAGAAAGCTATTTCAGCTATTTCTAGCTTAATTTTACAATATCTTATCCATGCCCACTACTAGATTCCCTTCCAATACTTAATTATTCTCTCTCAAGCAATAATCAAGAAAGAATAAATAGACTCATATCATAATCAATGGATCTTCATTAATAGATTGAAGAGAATCTAATAGATTTACACTTAATTGAACAACATGAAGATGACTCTAGCAATGCCCAATCAAATTAAGTATTCATCATCACACACCTCTAGTTAATTATTTTAGCTGCTCATAGTTAATAAATTCAAAAACACATTCATCAACAACATCATTGAATTTAATATCAAGAGTAGATAAATCAACTTCACAAAATAATCTCTAATAATAGCTGAAACTTACTAGTACAAAAGGAAATAGAACAGAGTACTTTCTACAATTTTCACTCAAAATCTCCCTCTTTCAGCTAATAGAAGTGACTTCCCCTGCTACTGCATCCACCCTCTTTCATGGCGACATTCTCGTATAGTGACTTGAGCTCCTTCTTGATAGTTTTAGGAATCAGTGCGAAAAGGCTCTTAGCTAAATGTTGAAGTTGGTTGTCGTATGAGTTTGTCATATCCACAAGTTGATAAAGACCACTTGGTTGAGAGGATTGTGGAGGGGGAGAAGCTCCTCGCTGAGGCATGTCACCCGATGCTTGGCCCGACATTTCAGGATGGGGCACATTGGACTCTAGAGCGATTGGTGATTGGGCTTACCCATGGGAGAAGAATTCTTCTTGCATTCAAAAGTACTGTCGTTGCTTTATTTTAACTTTTGGTGCCTCAGCATCTCTCTTCTGCTAAATATGATCACACTCGAAGCAACGAAAGGAGTTTCATTCAGGAATAGAGGCACCCCAGCTGCTGTGAAAATCTAGGAAATTAAGACAGCGTAGGGTATTGAGGTACTGGTTTGCTGGGCCTTTTTCTTCATTTTTTGAGAGACAATTTTCCTGATGTTAATGGGGACTTTCGTCATTATGCAAGTGATAAGGATGACGTTTTAAAGGCTGACCCTCTGCTCATTTTTAGAGGGGATGATCCGAGCACAAACAAAATCGAGCCATTGCTTGGCTTTGAACATTAAGTCGTGGCGAGAAATCTCACCACCCATAAAGGCCCAAAGAGGATTACCAATAGCTATGATATGGCGTACCCAAGCGAACTGATCCTTCATATCAACCACCCTTGCCATGTAGTCCATAGTAGAGTGAACTTAGTCCTCCCAAAATAGGTAAATGATGGTCATTGGGGGTATATCAACCCCCACTCCCCGTATCATCACTGATGGAAAGCATGAGAAATCATCCCCTTTGCCCCTGTGCTGCATACTCTCCTGTCGGGCTTGATATGAGGCCTAGAATTGAGCTACCAATCTGGGGTAGTATGGTTGAAGTGGGTTGGCAAATGTATGCCACTGCATGCCGGAGAACGGCTCAGTGATGTTGGGTAAATCACCTTTTAGCCCTGACAAATCGAACTGCTTTTCCTTATTGATTGAACGACCTTGGAAAATAACGTAATGGCCTTGCATATTGGGGACGCAAAAGATGATTTCCTCCTTTGTGTTGGCCCAAGATGGGGCAGCCTTTTCCTTGCCCTTTCCTTTACTAGAAGAAGAAGTAGGGGCCTTTCCGTTTCCTGTGTTTCTGGTTGAAGTCATGGTATGTTTTTCTGCAAGAAGTATGTTAGTGACAAGAATTTGAAGTAGAAACAAAACAAAAAGAAACTAGACTACGGATGAACTTGAGAAAGAAGGGAAAACCAAACAATCATGTAAATATCCAATAGCACCGGCGAGGGACCCGCAGTTCGCAGAAGGCATTCCGCGGACAGCCCATTGCACGTCGATGCCTTACAGAAAACTGGGCAAATGATAGGGTTTCAGTGGTTTAAGAGGTGAATCGCTGTTCTAGGTTTGTGAATCACCAATGTGGTGCAGGATCCACTCAATGGCTAGAGCCAATTTTCAAAGTGAACCGGTGCTCCATCGGCGATTCGCCGAATCTGACTGGCGAATCGCCGGACCCTGTCGTCCCCAAATTTTTTTTCCCACTATTCAAGGGAACCCATTAACACCCACTCACATCAAACATAATAAAATAATCACTACTCCATTCAAACATATATTTATGATGTTTAGCCCTTAAGAATTGCGTCACCCAGTCTATCATCGGGCAAAACATCGTACTTTACCCAAATGGGTTAATCAGACTTCACTCTTTTCATAATTTCACACACAAAATCACCTCCCCATCCCATTCGACAAGCATGTATCATTCAAGAATTTAACAAGGAAGGTAAATAACATATCACATTTAAAGAGTTAAGCTCCAATAATAAAATTAAGACAAGGGCAAGAAAATTGCTACCAAATTAGGAGATTGCTTGCACACACTTGACTTTCAAAAAAGGATTATCTAAACCTTGCAATGGTACCTTAAGAAGATTTAGTGTAGAGAGTATGAGTGAAGTGAGTTTGTTGGTGAGATGTGGAGGGGGTTTTATAGGTGAAGGATGGAAGTGTGATAGGTTGAGGGGAAGGTGGAGAGTTTAATGTGGGTGTGTTGGTGGGAAGTAAGAAGGTGGAAAGGTTGAAAATGGATGAATATAGGGAATTGGTAATGTTGGGTAATGGAAAGATAAAAATGGAATGAAAAAGTGTTGGTGAAAAGGGAACTGAGGGAATATTTGCAGAATAGGGTGGTTGGTCAGGTATTTGGAATTTTGTGGGCCCACTTCTTAAATTCAAATTTGTAATAACTTCACACCTCGATTGGCGTGTCATCGGCAGTTCACCGAATTACACCAGTTGTTCGCCTTTGTGGTATGTTTTTCCATTTATTTTGCATAGTGATCTGTTTCCTGTCGGTGATCCACCGGCGGCTCGCGAAACGCATCAGCGACCCGCCAGTTACCCTCCAATTCTGTGGCCGAGCTTTAGGTTTAATGTTCTCTATCGGCGATCCAATGGTGGCCCATGAATCCGATTCGGTGGTTCGTCGATGGGCCCTCCGATTCTTCGATCCAAACCTCAGCCTTCTGCTTTGTGCTCTCCTTCATCGGCGATTCGCGTTTCTAGATTGGCGATTCCTTTTCTCATGGTTTGTTTCTCCCTTTGTTCTTCATTTCACCACTCCTACACAAATAAAAACAATAAAAACATCAAATCATTCACTAAACACTTGGGTTGCCTCCCAATAAGCACCTTAGTTAACGTTGTGGCACGACGTTAACCATTTTTAGCAACTCTTTTTCCATGGGTCATCATCCGACTCTGTCCCCTTCTGCTCCCATCCCTTGTCCTCATTTTCATTTTGCAATAGTCCAACCACTTTTTGTTCGGGAGGTGTTGCAGCTGATGGACACACCTTGAAAGTGACCTCCTCACTCCCAACCCAAAATTTTTGCTCTCCAAGATCCACATCCACCACGGCTCTCCCCGTAGCCAAAAATGTTTTCCCAAAATAATGGGAACCTCTGCATCCATCTCACAATCCAGAATAACAAAATCATTCAGTAGAATAAACTTATCCACTCTCACTAGCACATCTTCTAGCACCCCCATCGGTGTTTTTATTGACCTATCTACCATTAGTAGCCTCATTGACGTCGGTTTCGTGCTTCCGAGTCCCAATTTCTTAAATATGAGTAGAGGCATCAATTTTATGTTGGCGCTAATATCACATAGGGCCTTTTTAAACACACATATCCCAATTGTGCATGGAATTGTAAAAGCTCCAGGATCCTCCTTTTTGGGAGCAAGATTACTCATCATCACCGCACTTCAATGGTGAATTTTCTCTTCATTGCCTGTATCAACTACCTTTTTCTTCTTTAGCAAGTCCTTAATGAACTTTTCATAACTGGGCATTTGGAGTAAAGCCTCCACTAATGNGAATTTTCTCTTCATTGCCTGTATCAACTACCTTTTTCTTCTTTAGCAAGTCTTAATGAACTTTTCATAACTGGGCATTTGGAGTAAAGCCTCCACTAATGGTATATTTATGGACAACTTGTTAAACATGTCAACAAACTTCCTAAACTAGGCATCCTTCTTTTTTTTGGTTAGCCATTGGGGAGAAGGAGGTGGGATTCTTGATTCATCCCTATCATCATTCAGAGCCTTCATGTCGGCCTCATTGTCATCAGCATGGAGGAGGATTTCATCATCCTTTCTCTCTTTTTCCTCCTCAATCTTTTCTTCATTCACTGGAGTTATTGGCATTTTATCGACTCCATCTTCTTCAACTGATTTCGGGATTTCCTCCTCACTAGGCTTCACCAGGGCATCTCCAATAGGTGTTCCCTTCATCCAAGGATTCATTTGAGTCAATAGGTGATTCATTTGGGATTCCAAATGCTTGATGACAATCAAGTGTGAACTTACTGTTTAAGCGAGGTTAGATACCTCACCTCTCAATTCCTTCACCCCACTCTCGATCTACTTCACCTTCTTCAAAACTCTCAATAGCATTTGTCAATTTTTCGAATTGCTCGTATCACTCAGGCCTGACTGATTTTGAGGATTGCCAACCTTAGGAGGTGGAATATATGGGTTCGAACTCCTATGATAGAGATCACTCTCTTGGTTTTGTGCTCTTTTACCCCACCTTTCATTCCTTTCAGGCCATCCTTGTGGTTAACGATTTCTCCATGCTTGGTTGTCATCACTTGGGCGCCATGGACCTTTGTTTGCTCCTTGGAAGCCAGGTCGAGGACCTCCCATTTGGTTGCCCATATATTGGCATTCTTCGTCATATCTCGGCGTTGATGACTCTCCTTCATATTGTAAGGGACCTTACATTCCCATGGAATTTACTACCTTTGGCCTTGCTTGGGAGTGATGACTCATGTGGTTATGAGCTCCTAACAACACAACAAACTAACGTTAAGTTGCTACAATGCAAAACTATTTCAACTTAACAATCAACACAAGATAATCAAGCACTAGTCTCCGGCAACGGCGCCATTTTTGATAACGTCCAAAAAATATCCCTTAATTCAAAGAATATACATAGCCGAAGTATCAAAACAAGTAATCCGACGAGTGTCGGGGTTGGATCCCATGAAGACTAGGGAATGATAATTTCAAGTGTCGATTGAGAAATTGATGTTAGTTTGCACCACGCAGATTTAATATAAGAACAAATAAAATTGGGGGAGTTGAAATTGTCAAAGAAATATAATCGTTGATTTAGAGAAGTAAAATAGCAAAATCAGCTTAGTTGTCAACAAGGGTGCGAAATACTAGAGGTGTGGTGTACATGAAATACTAACTAGATCGGGACATGCCAGGTCATCTTGTGAGTTCAATAAATGTAAATAATCTCGAAAACTGGGTAGTTTCAGCTTCTCAGCCTATTGACTACCTCTAGATAGAGTTTTATTAAAACTCTAACCACTACTTAGGTCAAACCGATTTGATTTGGATTAGCAACTGTACTATTCCTAGCTATTAGTTGCCAATAAGGAATAATATAGTAATTTCAGCTATTTTTAGCTTAATTTTACAATCTCTTATCCATCTCCGCTACTACATTTCCTTCCAATACTGAATTATTCTCTCTCAAGAAATAATCAAGCAGGAATAAATAGACCCATATCATAATCAATGTTATCTTCATTAATAGATTGAAGAGAATTCTCAATCCAATTAAGTATTCATCATCACACACCTCTAGTTAATGATTTTAGCTGCTCGTAGTTAAGAAATTCAAAAAAAACACATACATCACCAACATCATTAAATTTAATATTAAGAGTAGATAAATCAACTTCACAAAATAATATTCGACAATAGCTAAAACTTACTAGTACAAAAGGAAATAGAACGGAGTACTTTAGACAATTTTTACTCCAAATCTCCATCTTTTAGCTAAGAGAATGTTCTTCGGCTAAAAGGAGAAAAGATGATGTGATGTAAGCTTTTGTTCTTTCATCAAATTCTCTATTTCTATCCTTCTCTTTACATTTTTGATTACAAAGTACTTTATCTCTATTTATACCCTCAAAAGTAGGGAACTTTTCATCTCCTTTTAAGTGTTTGACGATTATACCCTTATGAGCATCATTCTGGAACCGGCGGAAGCACTAGCGTTCGCCGGTTACAATTCGTGAATCGCCGGGTGTCTTTTCTGCATCTTCACTAAATTACAATGAACACCGGCGTTTCTCCTAATCGAATTCGTGAACCGCTAGGTCTTCAAGTCAATTTCCAGAACTTTTGAGTATAATTCAACGACAGGACCGATGACTCGCGAACCGCTGCTGACATTACTCCTCTGAGGCAGTGATATTCGACCCTTGGCTGGCATTTCACTGGTTTACGTCAGCGAATTGCCGATTCACCCTCACTTCCTTCTTTTTACTCCATTTGTGGTCTTTTCTTCATTTTTAGCCTTCTGCACACAATGAAAGCAAAAAGGGCATAAAATCCAAATAATTAACTCAAGGACGAAACAAAACTAATGTTTTAGAGCCTTTAGTTGGTAAATTACAAACTCATCACAGGTTCTCGCCCTCACATCAAAGTTAAACCAAAAGAAAAGAATATAGGAGGATCCCTGGATCTTGACAGAGGCATTGAATAAGGTGGAAGAGTTTAACAGGTTGTTCGATCTATACAACAAGGGCACCTGACAACTTTAGATGGTCAAGGAGTTCTATGCCAATTAATTGGCGACACTAGAGCATCAGACCGCACTTGGGCAGAAAGTGAAATACTAGCCCAAGATCGAAAGTGTTATTATTGGGGGAGACCCGTGGACATATTAGAGAGGACCATTGCTATAATTTTTTATGGTCTAGACTTCCAAGCTCCTCTCACCATTGTTGTGTTTGACCACCAGATAGAGGGCTTGAAAAATATCAAATAGTTGAGCGATAGGATCGGCAGCAACATGTGAAGTGGTTGGCTAGTGTCATTGCTGAAGAGAAAGAGGAGGCTAAGTGGGTGACTTGTGGATGGAAAGTCACAGAAGCCTCGATGAATTTCATTGCGAAGGCTTGTTGGACAATAGTCTGACACAGGTTGGAACCAATTTCAAATGATAACACACTGAGCACAAATCAAGAAGGGTTGGTGGCTTGCATAATATCGAGGTATACTATCAATATTCCTCAGATTATAGCTGAGGAAATATGAGATCGAGCCTTGGCATTGAGCACGACCATCCCCTTTCTGGGCCTTGTGTATAGGATTTGTATAGAATTTGGTGTCAAGATCATAAAGTAGATTGATGATCAGGTTGGAGGTATACAAACAACAGACATTGGCCTTATCCTTGATAAGATGAACCAGTAGGTCGGGTTAGAGCATAGTCTGTAGTCCTAACACCTCGGCTAGCTGAGCATGTGGATGCCCCCACCAGAGTTGAGCAGAGTGGTGAGATGCCAGCTACTAAGGCCGAATACACTGCACCCACACCCAGCACATCATCTTCCCCGGCATCGACCACTCTAGGTCAGGTTCCTGCTGGGTATGTATTGGTGCCTCAGGAGTTCTTGCACAAAGTAGCCAAAAGGTTGACCATCGCAGAAAAGAAAGTGTGCGTTCTGATGGAGCAGTTCAAGCCTTAGGTTAAGGCCGAGATAAATAACACAGCTAGGGAACTTCATGCTATACTTGATAGTTTTGAGCTACGACTTAATGACTGGCTAGCTGAGATACCTGATATATGGAGCTTGAGGGATGAGTTGGGCTCACTAAAGAGTGTAGTCGCTGAGTTGTCATCTTGACAACCAGCCATAGTGCCAGCCCATTATTTGAAGAGGAGCTCGTTGAGGAGCTAGACATAGGGAGTTTCTAGACCCACGATCCAGACCCTAGAGATAAGTATAAGTAGAAGGCAGCTGGGGTGGAAGAAGAGGAGACCCCTAGGAGGAAGGAAAGAGATCAAGGAAGAAGCACAGGTGGGCGATAGTGGCCAGTCAGCAGATGATGTGTCGTGGTTTTACAGCACTTACGATGCTTAAAATATAGAAAAGATGCTAAAAACTTGGTTGTGTTTATACCAATATAAGGTTCTTTTACTGTATTTGTAGGGAAATCGGTTTTAGGAGTTAGACTACAGAATAAAAGTGAAAAGAAGCAGAAAATAGCATATTAAAGGTTACAGCATGAACCGTACCATATTGGTACGCGTCATAGCTAGTGCCCATAGTAGATATTTAGAAAATACATAAGTGCAGGACTAGAATATGATAGTAGTCATGAAAGGATTGTACAACATGTACCGACGGCTCATGGTGAGCAGCAAAGAACAAACAACTTGGCACCCTTAGGGCACGATTTGATTGCATGGATCATACCAGCAAGGTACGAATTGTACTGTAGATTCGTAGAATGATCATCAGAGGTACTGCATTTCAGAAGTCCATGCCACAACTGCTAGTCATGATTCATAGTGTCACTTAATGAGTCATACCAGTCATAGGTACTTGAGAAGTTAGGCACAGTGTGGTACGAGCACTGACCACAACTTGAAGCAGCACGCTATGACTCTTAGGTCATCCCGGCATTCTAGTCCTTGTTAATTTAGGAAAGGATTTAATTAATTGTATAAATACTCTCCTTTGGGTTTTAGAGTTTCCCAATATGACTTGGAGAACTACAATACACTAGAGTTATGAGCATGTTTTCTTCATTGTATTCTTGACTTGTGAAGATTTATCGTGCAATTGATTTGTGAAGTTTTATTCCTTCACTATTGTAAGTTTCTAATGATGAATTCCTCTATGTATTCTGATTTTAATCTTACAACTATGAGTAGCTAAACTCCCACAACTAGGTTTGTGGGAAACATGGTTAAATAACACATTAGGGTTAACACGAAGTGATTCTAAGCCAATATTGACACTTGTATTGTTCTTTCTTTCATGATAATTGTTTCTTAACAGTGCGCAATATTAGGAATAGACCATATTCTATACTTGCTCGAACCTAGAGAAGTACAAATTAGAAAAAGGGAAAGACAACTAAGACTTGAAATTATCAATTTTCATTTAATAACTTGAGCTGCGATTGCAGGAAAGTTAATTTGGAATCATTGTTAGTTAGAAGTATTTGTGAGACTATCACGACCTGAACATAGGCCTGAATGGAGATACGGGAAAAGGAGCCCCGAGAGACTCCAAGTCGACCCATGGCATGAACATACATTTAACTCAATCAATAAAAGCAGAAGATCAATGTAATAATCATAGAGGAAGTCTAAACACAACATAGCATTAAAACACATACACGAATCTAAAGTTGATTATACACTATGTATGAAAAGCCTCTAATTCTTATGAGTTGATGGGACAAGACCTCAGCTAACTCTCTAAGTCTGAGACTGAAATACAAAGATAACTGATAACGAATGGACCCCGGGAGATCAGGACTCACCACTGAAGCTGGATGCTAACTCCGGAAACTAGCTAGTGATGGGGCTGAGTCTGAAGATTGGAGTCTGTATCATAAAATAATACAACATAGAGTATGTGGTCAGTACGTGGAATGTACCGAGTATGCAAGGTAAGTAAAACCGCTTAAGTAAGTAAAATAATTAAAGAATGCATAATATAGAGCATAATCAAGATAAGAATCTGAGAGGAGGGCTTGCATGCTATTTTCTAAAATCACGATCTAAACATAACTGAACATCATAATTGAATCAAATGACCCAAAACTGAAATCTGATAATCGTAAGTAAAACTGTATATTGGGTCAAATCTGCTTTAGGACATATATATATGTCATGATTGATAAACATGCATACTGAAATCATTAGGAACAATGGGAGACTCGTCATATAACTGATATTACCACAATAGAGCTTACATGGTCCCGACTATCACACTCAAGTGGGTAGAGTCGTCTAAAGCCTTACCATGGCTAAAGATGCTATCATGATATCGATATCAAGCTGAAGGCCCCTTGGGGTAGGGTAAATCTCACAAAGGAGGTCCCAAATATACTCGGGATAGCAGGGCTAACATCCGCTCCACACCCGGATGNATCATGATATCGATATCAAGCTGAAGGCCCCTTGGGGTAGGGTAAATCTCACAAAGGAGGTCCCAAATATACTGATCATACATATGTTGGCGTGTAGTTCTGAGGCATACGGTCGACTGACCCTTAGCCTACTTGGTGCTAGACACTACTCCCAAAAAAACATGCATATGCTCTCCATCATTTTTCAACGAAGTTGACCATCATCTAGAGACGAAGTTGAATAATCATATACATATAAAATCGAAAATCATACATGAGGAGCCTTGGCTCAAACTATACCACAAGATGAACATAATTAGGAGTCTTGACTCCAAAATCATGTGATAAGCTAATTCGTGAAATCACAAATCATACTTGAACATATGGGCTTGCCCAATAATTAAAAATGCTTGACTTACTTGAAAAAATGATCATAGACATGGGTAACATTGAAAACATGTTTTTCCCATAAATATCTCAACATACTTGAACATACATCATAGATCTCAACTTTCATGAACTTCTCATGGATGGGCATCGTAATTTATGAAACTTGAAAACATGATTCACAATTGAAAATATTGTAAAGTTTGCCCATGATTCATAATTCAATAATAGGAACATTCTTAGATCGTACCCATGCTAGAAACTTGGGAAATTCATGCATTGGGTTAAAACTCCATAAGATTAACATATAGATTTTCATGAATTAGAGAGGGATTGGGCATGGGTCTGAACCTATTTACCCATTCATAACCCTACATACCTAAAAGAATCTGATTCTATAACTCCTCTGATTTTCCAAGGAAGAATTGAGAAGAACTTGGAAGAAATAGAGCTTGATCACCTCTCTAGACTTCTACACTTGCATACATGAATAGGAATAACTTAGAATTAACTTACCCCTCTTAAAACTCACTATTCATAGCTTAAAATGACGTAGTTTAGGCCTTAGGATCATAGAAATTATGGATGAGCCCTCGCAGAGAAAAACTAACTGCTAGTCCCAATGAGGGAATAGATGAGTTGTTACCAATGGGCACGAGTCGTGATCTCCAGTCGTTAAGTACACTGGCCATATTTCCTCAAAGGGTTCTCACGAGGGACCTAATGGTTCGTTCTTGGTGACCACGGCTCATGGTCATCTCTCGTTACCTTCACTACCAAAACTCACCTGGGGCTCACCACAGGGCACACCATGACTCGTGGTGCACTCAATGAGTCGTGGTAACCCACCCGTTAGGTGCACTGCCCAAATCCTCCTACCTTCACTTTATACCTGACCATGACTGACTCAACGAGTCGTGGGGATGACTACAACTTGTGGTCATGTCCGTGATGATCCAAAACCATAAATTCCAACTCAAGTTATACTCCTCACCACAAGTCACTTAATGACTCTTGGTCATCCAGACGTGTCACGGGATGACTCGTTCTGTGACCTGGTGCATAAAATCTTGTTTTTCTCCATTTAGACTCCCAGGTCTTATCTTTGGGCTTTTGGGGTATAACAATATCTCCCACTTGGGAACATTTGTCCTCGAATGTTGAAAATCATATAGAAAAGTAGAGAAATGCACTCATCATTCTCAAATACTAATCATATAAGATGAAAACTAATGGAATGATTGACTCCGATTCGAACTACATGACCAAACTGAATTCATGAACCATACATACATACTGTTACATGAAACAAACTGAGGTATATGAGCTGAACATGAAACTGAATAGAGTTTTAGGGTAAAAATTGATGCCTTGAGCCGGGACTGAGCTGGTAGGGAATAGATGTGGGTATCTAGCCATCATATCTGCTTCAGCTTCACACATAGCTCCCTCAACATACTGATTCCCCCATAAAACCTTGACTAAAGCTACTTCCTTGTTTCTTAGTCTTCGAACCTGATGATCCAGTATTTCCACTGGAACCTCCTTATAACTAAGGTTGTCTTTCACACCAACATTCTCCACCAGAACCACTAGATACGGATCTCCCAAACACTTTTCTAGGAGGGATACATGAAAAATAGGATGAGAGGAAGCTAATTCTGAGGGCAACTCCAATTCATATGCCACCTTGCCAACCCTTTTCACAACCCGGTACGGGCCAACGTAACGAGGACTGAGTTTTCCTTTCTTTCTGAACCTCAGCACTCCCTTCATGGGAGATACATTTAGAAACACCCTATCATCAACTTTGAACTCAATTTCTCTCTTCCTCACATCAGCATAGGACTTTAGACAAATTGAGGTTGTTTTTAACCTGTCCCATATGAGCTAAACTTTCTCCATGACCTCATCTACTAAATTTGGTCCTATCATTACAGCTTCACCGACTTCAAACCAACCAATAGGCGATCTATATCTCCTCCCATAGAGAGCCTCAAATGGAGCCATCTGAATGATGGAATGGTAGCTATTATTGTACGCGAACTCAATGAAGGCCAATGATCATCTCAAATGCCCTTGAAGTCAATCATACATTCTCTCAATATGTACTCGAGAGTCTAAATTGTCTGCTTTGCTTGACCATCTGTTTGCGGGTGAAATATTGTAATGAGCTTGACCTGAGTACCAAGTCCCCTTTGAAACGATCTCCAAAACTGAGTACCTCTGTCCGATATGATGGACAAGGGCACTTCATGCAACTGAACTAGCTCTCGGATGTATAGTTTGGAATAATCCTCTGTTGAATCAGTGGTTTTGACTGGTAGAAAAGGAGCAGCTTTGGTCAACCTGTCTAGGACCACCCAAATGGAGTCGTACTGTCGACGAGTGTGAGGCAATCCTTTGATGAAGTCCATATTAACCTCCTCCAAGTTTAAAGTAGGGATACTGATGTCTTGAAGCACACCTGCTTGTCTTTGAAGCTCAACTTTCACTTGTTGACAATTTTGACACTTAGCCACAAATTCTACAATGTCCTTCTTCATGCCATTCCACTAATAGACTTGTCGTAGATCATGGTATATCTTGGTGCCACCCGGATATATTGAATATCTAGAACTGTGAGCCTCATGCAACATCTGATTTCTCAAATCATCAATGTCTGGGACACACAAGAGACCCTGATATTGAAGCACACCATCTCCCCCTCTGGAGAAGACCTCTACCTTATGGTTCTGAATGGTTTCCTTTAACTTTACCATAATAGGGTCCTTGTCTTATCTGGATTTTACATCAGTCACCAAGGACGATTCTGATCTGTTTTAAGCAATAACACTTCCATCGGTAGAATCAACCAAACAAACACCCAACCTTGCAAGTCGATGCACATACTTCACCAGATCATTCTTCCCCTCATCTACCTAGGACACGCTTTCCATAGAAAGTATACTAAGAGCTTCTGCTACTACATTAGCCTTTCCTCGATGGTAAAGGACACTCATATTATAATCCTTTAGTAGCTCTAACCACCTCCTTTGCCGTATATTTAGATCCTTCTGGGTAAACACATATTGCAGGCTCTTGTGGTCCGTAAACATATCTACATGGACCCGGTACAAGTAGTGTCTCCAAGTGTTCAAGGCGAATACTACCGCCGCCAATCCAAGATCATGAGTCGAGTAATTCCTTTCATGCACCTTTAGCTGCCTGGAAGTGTATGCTATAACTTTACCATGCTGCATCAATACACAATTAAGGTCGGTCCTGTAAGCATCGCAATATACCACAAACCCATCGGTACCCTCAGGTAAGGTTAACACTGGTGCTGAGGTGAGTCGAGTCTTCAACTCCTGCAAGCTCCTCTCACAAGCGTTCGACCATTGGAATTTCACTTTCTTCTAGGTCAATTTGGTCAATGGCGCTGCAATAGATGAAAATCCCTCAACAACCTCTGATAATAACCCGCTAAGCACAAGAAACTCCTGATATCTGAAGGATTCACCTGTCTAGGCCAATTCTTTACCGCTTCTATTTTCTGAGAGTCCACCTTTATACCCTCACATGAAACCACATGGCCCAAAAATGCCTCTGAGTTAAACCAAAACTCGCATTTACTGAATTTAGCATATAATTGGCGATCCTTGAGAGTCTGTAGCACCACCCTCAGATGAGCGGCATGCTCCTCCTTGCTCCAAGAGTATATCAAGATGTCATCAATAAAAAAGATCACGAACATATCCAAATATGGCTTGAACACCCTTTTCATAAAATCCATAAAAACTGTAGGAGAATTCGTTAGTCCAAAAGACATAACTACAAACTCATAATGACCATATCGAGTCTTGAATGCTGTCTTCAGGATGTCACTCTCCCGAACCCTGAGCTGATTGTATCCGGATTTGAGATCTATCTTCGAAAAGCACTTAGCACCCTGAAGTTGTTCAAACAAATCATCAATTCTGGGGAGCAGATACCTGTTCTTGATGGTGACCTTGTTCAATTGCGGATAATCAATGCACATATGAAGAGAATCATCCTTCTTTCGGATAAAGAGAACTGGTTCACCCCATGGGGATTTTCTTGGTCTAATGAATCCCTTATCTAAAAGGTCTTTCAATTACTCCTTCAACTCCATTAACTTGGCTGGAGCCATTTTGTAAGGAGGAATAAATATAGGCTATGTCTCGGGAAGAAGGTCAATACCAAAATCAATCTCCCGCTCAGGAGGGATTCTCGGTAGATCATCTGGGAAGACTTCTAGATACTCACATACTATTGGGACTGACTGGATAGTCGGGGTCTCAAACGTTGCATCCTTAACCCTAACTAAATGGTACACGCAACCCCTGGAGAGCATCTTTCTGGCCTTAAGGTAGGGAATGAAATGACCTACAAGCACAACTAAACTACCCTTCCACTCTAAGACTGGCTCGCCCAGAAATCTGAACTCTACTACTCGGGTTCTACAATTAACTAAGACATAGCATGCAAATAACTAATCCATGTCGAGGATAACATCAAAGTCGGTCATGGCTAAATCTACTAGATCTGCTGAGGTGACTTTCTGAAGAACTATGACCGGAAAACTTCTATACACTCGTCTAGCAACAACTGAGTCACCCACTCGAGTAGAGACTGAGAAGGAGTAACAAAAGACAAGGTAGCCCCTGGATCTAACAAAGCATATACATCAAGGTGGAAAACTAGTAACATACTAGTGACTATGTCTAGGGAGACCTCCTACTCCTAGCGAGATGCTAGGGAATAGAATCTATTTTGGCGTTGTCCGCCAACTGTGCTGGTAGAAGCCCCCTGCTGAGCAGGGCATGCTAGTGGAGCTGTTGAACTAGAAGCTAGGCCTCGGCCCCTATCATGGCCCAGTCTAGCTACTGGGAAATCTCTGAGCATATGTCCGAACTTCCCACACTCAAAGCAAGCACCTGTACTCTCCAAACACTAACCCGTGTACCTCCGGCCACACCTATCGCAAACTAGGATACTGGAATCTGGGGGTCTGCTGCTCTGACCCCTAGATTCTGATGCTCTTCCCCTTTGGTCGTGCCTAGGTTAGGATGGCACACTCATCGTTGAAGATACTGGGGCTGAAGATCTCTGGTGGGTCTGCTGTTAGTGCTCACCACCTGGTCTCGGCTGAGAGAACCTATAGCTATCTGTCCTGGCCCTCTTGCCATCTTTCTCCCTCAGATGTGCTGCCTCCATCTGCTGGGTGTATAAAACTATCCGAGGAAAACCATACCCTGATGGAGCATGGCGGTTCTGCAATTCTTATCCAAGTAGTCCGCTACTTCATGAACTAACCTGCTCACTCAAGCCCTCTAATAAACCACTAGCTCTGGGGCGTACTTGGATAGATGAATGAACTCTAACACATATTCCTGGACTTTCATCTTTCCATTCTTTAGATACCAACTAGTCCGCCTTCAGCTCCCTCATCTTATGAGAGAAGAACCTGTCACACCCCAAAACTGGGGTAGGGCGCAACTGGCACTCGATTCATGATTGATCGAGAAGCTGGCTATATGACATCTGTAACTATAACACTTAGGCCATCCAGGCCACCTGTCATAATCAACTTAAGAGTAAACTGGACCCATAAGGTCTTAACAATACGTTGTAAACAATCGAAATTCAACCAAGGAAATAAGTGTGCTAAACCAAGCAACAATAAGTCGACGAGGCCACAAACTGAATAACACCATACACACTAAGTCCACAAAGCCTCTAAAGAGTAAACTGACTGATG
>JACEIK010002400.1:183188-194575 GCA_018107945.1 Datura stramonium
GAATTATAAACATGCATATTGAAATCATGTGGAACAATCGAAGACTCGTCATATAACCGACATTACCACAATAGAGCTTACGTGGTCCTGAGTATCACACTCAAGTGGGAAGAGCCGTTTAAAGCCTTTCCAAGGCTAAAGACGCTATCATGATATTGATATCAAGCTGAAAGGCCCCTTGGGGCAGGGGAAAGGTCACAAAGGAGGATTGACTGATCATACCTACATTGGCACGTAGTTCTAAGGCATAGGATTGACTGATCCTTAGCCTACTCGGTGCTAGACACTACTCCCAAGAAAAACATATATATGCTCTCCATTGCTTTTCAACCATGTGGTAAGCTAATTCGTGAAATCATAAATTATACTTGAACTTATGGGCTTTCCAAATAATTAAACATTCATGAAAATAATTGACTCACTTGAAAACATGATCAAAGACATGCATAACATTGAAAACATGCTTTTCTCATAAATATCTCAACATACTTCAACATACATCATAGATCTCAACTTTTATGAACTTCTCATGGATGGGCATCGTAATTTATAAAACTTGAAAACATGATTTATAATTGAAAAAATTGTAAAATTTTCCCATGATTCATAATTCAATAATAGAAACATGCTTAAATAATACCCATGGTAGAAACTTGGAAAATTCATGCATTGGGTTAAAACCCCATAGGATCAACATATAGATTTTCATGAATTAGAGAGAGATTGGACCTGGGTGGGAATAAATTCACCCATTCATAACTCTACATACCTGAATCTGATTCTATAACTCCTCCAATTGCCCAAGGAAGAATTGAGAATAACTTGGAAGAAATAGAGCTTGATCACCTCTTTAGATTTCTACACTTGCATGCATGAGAATAACTTAAATGAACTTACCCCTCTTAAAACTCACTATTCATAACTTAAAATGATGTAGTTTAGGCTTTAGGATCATAGAAATTACGGATAAGCCCTCGCAGAGAATAACTGACTGCCAGTCCCAACGAAGGACTGGAAGAATCATTACTACTAGGCATGAGTCATGATCTCCAATCGTTAAGTACACTGGCCATGTTTCCTCAAAGGGTCCTCATGAGGGACCTATCGGTTCTCATTGCCTTAACTGTAAAAACTCACCTGGGGCTCAACACGTGGCACACCAAGACTCGTGGTGCACCCAATGAGTCGTGGTAACCAACCCGTTAGGTGCACTACCTAAATCCTCCTACCTTCACTTTATCCCTGACCACGACTGACTCAATGAGTTGTGGGGCTGACAACGACTCGTGGTCATGTACGTGGTAACCCAAAACTAGAAATTCCAACTCAAGTTATACTCCTCACCATGAGTCACTTAACGACTCATGGTCATCCTAACGGGTCACAGGACAACTCATTCTGTGACATGGTATAGAAAATCCTATTTTTCTCCGTTTCAACTCCTGGGTCTGATCTTTGGACGTAAAGGTATAACAGAGACCAAATTCGGTGATTGAGTATAGTCATCTAATAGGGGCAAATCATCCGTTTGGATAAATGTATTTTATCAATTCTATAGTGTAAGTATTAGTATAGATCACAAGTGTAATAATCCGACATAGTTATGAATCCATTGGAAACACTTCCCTAGTTAATTACATATATTTTATCACAACACTGTCACTTATTATTTTTATACCCCCCCCCTTTGGAAATAATTGAACTAGAAGCGTAAATAATAGCATTAGTCGACATCATGACCATATTCCTCGTGGGATCGACCCCAACCCTGGTTGGGTTCTTTATGTGACAACGATCGTGTTATACTTTTTTTGAGGTGTAATTTAGCGTTCTAAAAAATGGCATCATTGCAGGGGAATATGACTTAGGATTAGATCAATTTCTTTTATTTAACCTTTAGTCTTTATTTCCTCATTTACATTTTCTTTTGTCTTTGTTTCACTCAAGTAACAACTTGGTGAATGCCAAGTACTCAAAGTAGTGGAGACCCCCTTATTCCAATTGATCAAGAACTTGAACGAACACTGCAAAAGATGGATAAAATTGAAACCCTTGAAAAGATGAAATCTAGATTAGCATTAAAGCTCCTAAGCTAATGAGGCCTGCGGGGAGGATTTAGCTAGACAAGCTGCCCTTCAAGAGGCCGATGATGCTCAGGAAGAGGTTGATAATGCTGGACAAATTAGAAGGGGAAAAAGGTTGTGATTTACCTATATTCCACATATATGCACCTCACTTTGATGATGATGATAATCCGAATATTGATGAAGCCGGGTCAACAGGAGACATTGTGCCCCCACCTCTGCCTGCTAGGGTAAAATTTGATCTCACTAGTCTGATGATTCAGTTGTTGAATATGAAAGGAGTGTTTAGTGGTAATGCTGTTGATGATGCAAATATCCAGTTGATGAATTTCATGGGAATTTACAAGGCATATAGGTTTCCAGGAGTGAGCCAAGATGCAATTAGACTGAGGCTTTTTCCATTCTCTCTAGCTGGTGAAGCAACTCTATGGCTGTCGGAGTTGCTAAATGACTCCATCACCAATTGGAGAGAATTGAAACACGCCTTCTTGGAAATGTTCATCTTTCCTTCAAGAATGTTACAACTCAAAGATGAGATATATAACTTACGACAGCTCAAGACAGAGGCACTCCATGAGGCATGGTTGCGATTCAATAAAAAGATGAACAAGTTCCTGAATAATAGAATTCCAAATGAGAGCTTGTTGGAAATATTCTATAGATCCTTGAACAACAACAACAAGGCAATAGCAGGTATAGTAGAAAGAGGAGCACTAATGAGTCACTCATGGGAGGAAGAAACAACAATACTTGACTTAGTGACCAAAATGAATAGGGCCTGGTATACCAGAGAAGCTGAGGCAGTTACAGGTACATATGTAATTTGGATGACTACAGAGCTACGTAGAAAAGAAGAGGAACGTGACCAGGAGATAACACATATGGAAAAAACTATTGACTTGCTCATAAAGCATATCATAGGATCTAGAACTCATAAAGTGAATGCAGTGGGAGCTTAGGGTCAGGAGTCGGGGATTGAGCACTCTAATTCAGAGGAGGAAGCAAACTTCTTGGATAACTAGGTAGCAGGTTTATGAGCTAACACCCAAAGGTATGGTAAAGACACTTGGTGTCAAGGCTTTGATAATCAAGGTCCAAATCAATACAGGGACAACTACAACAAATTTTGGTACAGGGATAGAAGTAGAGGGCAATACCAGAAAGGTGTTCGGAGGAAAAGTGATGGATACCGAAATAATCGCACCAGCCTATATGTTCCTCAAAAAGATCATGAGGGTGATTTTGGAACTTCAAAATTGGAGAGTATGATGGCTGAGTTGTTAAAAAAGGTAAAGTCATCTGATGACTCCCTGAAGGATATTCGCGGAGACATATCTGACATTAATCAGAAAGTTGAGTCGCACGCCACAATGATTAAATAGATTGAGCAGCAATTGGGCCAGATGTCTACATCCCTAAAACAAAGGAAAAAGGGTACACTCCCTAGTAACATGATTCAAAATCTAAAGAATAACAGTCATTGCATGGCTATAACTAATAGGAGTGGAAAAGAAACAGTTGACCCACCTATGCACGTTGTAGTTGAGGTGGCCGAACGGAAGCTAGTTGATTCATATGAGGAAGTTGAGGTTGTAGAACAGATGATTGAAGGTAGTTCAGAGTTGATGAAGTCTCCAGTTATTACAAAGGAGATTGTTTCTAAGAAAGGGAAGGAGAAGGAGGTCCCATAAATTTTCAAGCCTATCCCATGATCGCCTCCACCTTTTCCTCAGAGGATGTGGAAGAAGGTAGATGATGGGAAATTTCACAAATTCTTGTCCATGCTGAAATAGTTATCGGTGAATATTCCCCCGATCAAGGCATTGGAGCAGATTCTTAACTATGCTACGTTCATGAAGGACCTAGTGATTAGGAAATGGTCTATGATTTATGATCCAATTAGAAATCTTCACCAATTCAGTGCAATAGCCTCACGGGTCCTTGCATAGAAGACCCAGGTGCCTTCACGATCCTATGCATTATCGAAGATTTTGAATTTTCCAAGGCACTATGCAATCTGGGAGCTAACATCAATTTAATGTCATTAGCCGTGTTTAAGTAGTTGGGCTTAGGAGCCCCCACACCGACAATGAAGCGACTATTGATCATGGATCACACAGTGAAGAAGCCTATAGTGATCCTTTATGATGTTCTAGTGAAGGTGGATAAGTTCATTTTTCCGGTTGGCTTCGTGATTTTGGATTGTGAAGTGGATTTTGAGATCCCCATCATTTTGGGGAAGCCATTCCTTGACACTTGGTGCGCCCTAGTGGATGTTGAATCTAGACATTTGAAGTACCGATTGAATTAGGAAGAGGTCACTTTCAATGTTTGTAGGTCAATGAAGCAGCCAAGTTAATTCATATTGCTTTCAACAATTGAGGTTGAATAGGAGTTTCTTGACAAATTTTGAGTAGTCAAGAAATCCGAGTCATGCAGCGACATTAAATCAAGTGTTATATAGGAGGCAAGGCATGAGGTAGTTTGGTGAAGCCTGAATAACCAAATTTCCTACGTCGTGCCACAACATTAAATCAGGCGCTTCTTGGGAGGCAATTCGAGTATCTTGATGTATTGAAGTTTCTCAAGATTCATGTGCATTGTAGTATGTAGGTGAAGGTCTAGACTACGAGCCTCAGTATAAATCGTATGAAGTAGTTAAGGCTCCTAGTCCCAACCGTAGTGAAGAACAGAACCTAAAAAGTTGCAGGAGTTCACATTATGATTGGTCATTATGAATTGTTCCTACATGGTGCGAGTCATAGTACCCATTGTTGTGATTAACTCCCTCAAGTGTCAAATTGCAGAATCCACAACCTATGATTCATTGTACGATCATGAGAAGCTGTTGAATGAAAATAACCCATGTGACCCAACTCGACCCGTAATTTTAAAACTGCCCCAAACCTATTTAAAACTCAAATTTTGCCCTAATTTTATAGCACAATTGCACAATTCTCTCCCATTACTCCCACTCTTCCAATAGAACTCTCACCTCCCATTTAAACACTACTTTGCAAGCAAATTTTGAATCAAAATAGTTGGATTTCCACTCCAAACTCTAAGCAAAGAAGAATTATTCAAGAACTTCTCAAGTAAGTTGCAATTTTTCATCATCTCTTCTAGCTAGATTTAGCCGAAAAGTTAACTCTGAATACTCCACTCATGAAAATAAGTTAGGAATATTATTAGGAGAGTAGTGCAATGGTATAAGATGGGTTTACAGAGGCAAAATACTCTATTGGTTTAAATTGCTTGTGGGAAGGTACTAATGGGGGAAAATCATGTGTGCGAACTCTAGTGGGTAGTGAAAATTTCGGGTTTGCATGAAAGTAGGGGGTAGTGAAGTCTGAATAATCACCCTAAAACTTGTTGTTTGTGTAATTGTTAAAGCAAGTGGTGAGGACAGGCTTTAAGAGCCATCCTACGACCCATGATTTCTCACTACGACTCGTAAGATGGTTCGTTAGGACTGTCCCACAAACCCCAGTGCAAAAGTGTGAAGGACTTGGTATGAATAATGGTATCTCATAATGAGTCATATCTAATTATCCTATGAGAGAACCAAAGAAGGGTTACATACTGAACAATAAGCACGACTTAGGGTACGACTTGTAAGATCCCATCACGGGCCCTAATATAAAGTCGTACCAAAATATCAGAAGTTGTTACCTTTAGAAGTTAATGATACGACCCTTATTATGAATTATATCATCTTTGTGCAAGTATTACCAAGGAGTTATACTTGTGAAACTGAATGCCATAACTCATAGTAAGAACCATACCACCTTGGTAGGACTCATACTAATGAGTCGTAATAAGAAACTGCAGATAGTCTTTTTTTGCTTACCTTCTGGAATCACATATTCTAATGTTTCCTCCATATGTACAATGGCACGTAAAGGAAAATCAAGCAAGCCTAACTAGGACAAGAAGATCCTATAAGATATAGCAGCCTAGAGAACTCTGAGGTATGAGGCCTCTGCATCTGAGCAAAGGAAGATTTACCTAGTGGTTTAATGGTTGAAGGATATGATGTTAACACAGATGAAACCGAGGAGCCATGAACCACTACAGCACAGGCAAAGTTCCAAGTCATGGTCCCCTCAGCCACTCCAATAGTAGCTCCCCAATTTGAGAAGGGAGATGATGCATAGTCAAATGAGTCCGGAAGTGGCTCAAATGTAGAAGAAGGTTCAGATGAGGCAAAATCTGACAAGGGTTCAAGTGAAGCCCTATTTGAGTAGGGGGCGCAAGAGGAAGATAATGAGCTAACCCCACCCGTAGAGAGCCACAAAATCAGAAGGAGTGTGCCAGGTGCACGGGAGATATATGAGCATGGCCTCTCCCTAACATCAAAACTAAACCCTAAGAGGAGTATCTAGTAGGAGACTTGAATCTTGGCTGAGGCATTGAGATGGAGGAGATGAATAGATTACTTGAGCTTTATGACTTTGGATGGATGGAAAGGGCCCCAGACAACTTTAGTGCTTACATGGTCAGGGCGTTTTATGCCAATTACTTGGCCACTCTAGAGCATTAGACCCAGCCGGATAGAAGGTGAAACACTAGCCCAGACTCAACTACGTGATAGTTTGGGGGAGATCCACTTAATATCAGACAGGACCATTACTCGAATATTGTATGGTACAGATTATCAGGCTCCATCTAGCACTACTGAGTTTGATCACCAAATAAAAGCCTTGAAAAAGGTCAAATACTTAAGCATAGAGGATAGACAGCAACATGTGAAGTGGTTGTCTAGTGTCATTAATGAAGAGAAGGAGGAGGCTGATTAGGTGACTAGTGGACAGCAGGTTACAAAAGCTTCACTGAATTTCATTACGAGAGCTTGCTAGACAATAGTCCAACATAGGTTGGCACCAATAGCAAATGATAAATACCTTGAGATCTAATCGAGCAGGGCTGGTGGAAAGCATTATGTTTGGGTATGCAATTAATATCCCTCGGATCATAGCTGAGGAGATCCGGGATTGAGCCTTGGTATTGAGCACCACAATTCTATTTCTGATCCTATGTACAGATTATGTATGGAAGCTGGTGTCAGGATCATAAAACAGATTGATGATTAGATTAGAGGTACACGACAATAGACATCACCCTTATCTAGATAAGATGAACCCGATGGGCCAGGTTAGAGCACATTCTGTAGTCTTGACACTGCAGCTAGCTGAGGGAGAGCATGTGGATTCCCCCATCACAGTTGAGCAAGCGAGAAGAGGGTAGATACTAAGGATGGACATACAACATCCACACCAAGCATATTATCTATTCCACTATTAACCATTTCAAGCCAGGTTCCTGCTAGGTATGTATTGGTACCTCAGGAGTTCATGCAAAAAATGGCTAAAATGCATACCATAACATAGAAGAAAGTCAATGCTCTGATGGATCAATTCAAGTTATGGGCCAAGGTCTAGTTAAATATGACAACTAGGGCACTACATACCAGACTCAATAGCTTTAAGCTACAACTCAATAATTGATTAGCTAAAATACCAGATGTGCGGGGCCTGAGCGATGAGTTAGGCATGCTCAGAAGGGAGGTCACAGAGTTTTCATCTCGATAACTAGCCATATTGACGGCCCTGACCATACCTATGTTTGAAGAGGAGTTGGATGATAAGTTAGATATAGGAAGTTTCTGGACCCATGAGCCGACTGTTGGAGATAAGGGTAAGCGGAGATCAACTGTGGTGGAAGAAGAGCAGACCCCCAGGAAGAAGAGAAAGATAGAAAGGAAGGAGCATAAGCGGGCAGCAATAGATAGTTAGCAGACTCATGATAAGCACATGGAGCAGATGCATGAGAGAGTGAGAGGAGCGGGGTGCTCCGCTACTGCGTCTAGCCAGCTTGTGAGTGGGAAGGACCCTTCAGATGAGCTACATTCAGCCTAGAGAACCACAGAGGTCATTTAGATGACTAAAATTACTGAGGGGTAGAGACAACCCCCACCATTACCACTGTGCCATTGAGTGCGCCAGCCACCGATAGCACCACAATTGTTGAGGATGACAGGAGCGCCTAGACCACCACAAGTTGTCTCCTCCCTGATTGTATTTTTCTTCTTTGGAGACAAAGCATAATTTTTGCATAGAGGGGTACCTATTTTTGTTTAACCCGAGGGTTTTTATTGTCATGTGTTTTTTCCTCGGGCATGCTATCTAGTGGAACCGACATTTTTAGGATGTATGTTTTGTTTAATTAGAAGTAATCTAGGGGTACTTAGCAACCAATAAAGATGCATATATATTTGATATTTCTAGGTTTTGAAAAATGACTCTTTTTTAAATTTTTCTAATTAGTTGAGTGTATGTTTACTGAAGCATAACCAATATGGATCTTTTTATTGCATTAGGAATGTAAGCATGATTAATTATAATATAGTTATGCATGAACTAGATAGGTAGTAGTGTGATATGACCCAATGGTATGTGAGAGTGATGTTCTTACTTAGTTCAACATTGTGTATGTGATCTAGAACTTGTCTGGTTAGTCTTTCTTAGGTCGGAGGATAGTTGGTTAGGAAAGGATCATAGGCCCTTTTTTTATACAGCCCACTTTTTTCCTAAATTGTCCCATCAAATGAAATAAATACTCCTTGATACAAAGTTTGAGCCTGAATTTGGCCTTTTTCTTTAATTAGCCCATTCACTTTCCCCTTGTTTGTAATAAACATGTTTTAGCCCTGGTCCCTTTTCGGAAATTATGAATCTCAACTCAAGCAAAATGTATATGTTGAGGATGGCTATTGTAGGGGTGCATAGACTAGGTTAGGGAGGTAAAGAGAAAAAAAATTATCAATGAAAAAATGGGTGTGGTAAGAAAAGAAACAGAAAAATAAAGAAAAATTGAAAGTGAAAATCCAAGTATATATATAGAAACTTGACCCCCCATGCCTACTGACAATCCAAGTATCCACAGACTCGGATGAAAAGAGGTTTGATGAAGAGTTGCCTCAACTTCAAAGGAAAATATCAGTTCTTCAACCTTAATTCTTAGGAGACAGGCCACTTGTTTGCCGCAGTTGACTTCATGGAGATGGTTAACTCCTGTATCCCAATACCATTTGATCCTTCAATTGTCAGTACCTCAATCTAGAAGTCTAGTGCTAAGCCTCCTTCAATGGGCTCTTGGAATATTTTTTTTCTTTATGATAGCCCGAGCATAAACTTTGGGGTCCAAATTCAGCCATCCCTCCAAACCTCGTCTTATAAATCCATACTTACCATTGCCTTTCGACTTTATCAACAATTCGATGATGGAAAAAATCAGTCTCTATCAATTTCTTGAGGAGACGAATGTGTTATCTCATCAAGTTTTTGTGGCCAATTACCTCCATCATTTGGTCACCAGCAAGGATGAAAAGAAGATGAACAAGGTCTCTTTAGCTTGCTTGAAAGGCATGTGCAAAGGTAAATCTGCTTTTAAAATCCTTTTAGTCCTTCATTCCCCTTTTTTTATATGTATGTCGTTTTGATACTGAAAACTTTTTTCTTTTAGGTAAATTTAGGGCAACGTGTTGGTCACTGAGGCTCTTCAATGGATATTTTAAGGGAAAAACAACTGGCTGTAAAATGTAAAGAGATAAGGTAGAAAATGGATAAACAGATAAATAAATCTGCCGAGATGAAACTTTCGGAGGGCGAAGTTATTAAGATCAAGCTGGCCCAAGTGGAATAAGAGATAATAGTTTTTAGCAATGAGGCTAGTTGTTTGAACTCGGAGATCGCAGACTTTAGGAGGGAGAAGGCCATATATTTGGAGCCAATTGAGGTTGTTTCTATAAGAATGTCTTTTCTCAAAGAGAATCTTTAGGGCAAGGATGAGACCTTCATGACCCAAGATGCTAGAATTTCCAAGCTAGAGGCCCAATTTGATTCCATTCAAAAAGGGTGCAATAGGAGCAAGACATTAATCTCTTGGTAGTACCAACAAGATATCTGCTTTTTATGACTAAAATTGGAAGCTGATGCACAACTTGCAGACAAAAAGAGCTAAAGTTTCCACTCTCTGGGATTGTCATAAGCTCTATGTTGTCTGTGACACCTAGTTTATGCATTTAAAAACTTTAGAGAAAGTCAAATCCGGATTCATATATATCGATCAACAGACCTTAGAGGGTCGTTCTCTAGTAGAACCCTCGGTGAGTGGTCTTGCATAGTTAGGTCCAAAGTAACTGGCCTTTTCCTCCAATAAATACCTTTGAATGATGATCTAAATGAAAACAAAGAGTATGAAGACGAAAAAGGAAGAGAGACTTAAGAGTCCTTCTATGTCGCCTTCCAAGGCTCCCCCTCATCCTTTGGCTTTTGATATGTCCGAAGGAGTAGAGCTTTCATCTTTTGTCCTCTGAGGTCTAGGATCTTCCATGAGTCTCTAAGGAAACCAAAGATGTTTGCTTCTTTTATTTGTAACCTTTATATATGGGGGGGGGGACTTTTATGCCTTTTGTTAATGAAAAATAATTTAATTTCTTGATATTTGAAATATGTCAAATCTTTATATAGACTTTTCACCTATAATTTTTTCAAACAGGTCTCATGGTATGGGTCTCACCTTGATCTATTTTTCTTTTTGAGTTTTTTATTGAGAGTGTTTGCCTATTTGAGGCTTGTTTCGACCATTTTATCATGCAACATACTCGAGAGTTGAGGTTATTCTACTTAACTGAGTTAGGAACAACTGATACTAGTAATTCAGATTTTTACTAGGGTGCTTTGCTCGACATGTTTTGGACTTACTTTTTATCCTTATGACTTTATGAATCGAGGCCCTTATTAAATGGTAGTTATAAATAAGACATCTCCTACTTATTCTTAGGCACATAATAGATCAGTGCAGGACTTAGATAAATGAGGTAAAAAATACCAACGATCTATTCATACACTCTAGCCTTTAATAACTATAAATAAAGGAGATTAAACTATATTAGTCATGCTCGTATTTCCTTTTTGGATCAATCAAAAGCTTTTACATTGTGCAAAGTTAAGATTCTATGAGATGTGTCCATACTGCCACTTTGAATGATTCAATTTTGGCATTTTTTTTCCTTTAGGAATTTTTAATATGGTACTTTGTCCTTAGCTTGAGTTAATCGAGGGTGGTTTCCCTATTGACAATTGTCAATAGATTTGCAACTTAGAAATCTAGAGTTATAACTCCTATTAGTCCCTGGTGTCTGTTCGGCTGTCTGGATGACTATACGCAAGTGCACGTGGTCGAACAAGTAGTAAGTGGCTCAAGTAAGCCAAGTATTGATCCCACAGGGACTGGACTACA